>CM069441.1:40454811-40516585 GCA_035610835.1 Ophiura sarsii
TGAGTCTAGAGGCGATTACGGTCGGACATGTAGTCTCTTCAAGGCGGTCGTTTGGAAAATCGAGCAGGCTACCTTACTGTTTTCACTTTTTGGTGAGAAAAGTAAAATCTTCAAGCAAAATTCACTCCAAATGGTCCCATTTCAAAATGTAGTGGTCTAAAATAGGGATTTTATATCACGAATTGTGTACATATCCCTATGGGACTCTATTTAGTAAGTGTGCACCCTGATATAATAGAAGAACAAATTGGGAGAAAGAAGAAAAAAGGTCAGTCTTTTTACTTTGTTAACATTCTTAAAAATTCAAGATGGCCACTAAAAGTACTTTTACAGGTTTATGTTATCTTTGAATAATTCCATTACCAGGCATCTACAACACGATCCGGAATTGTACAACCTGATCCGAGCAGGCTGTATCTAACAGATCAGAAGGATGAGTTATGATTGGCTTCGTGTGTCAAATATCTTTGAATAGATTCATCAGGATCGGTGGCAATTTATAAATGTATGAAGGCATTGACCCTGATGAAGGTTCTTATGAACTGATCTAAAAGGAGTTATCGACGCTAGAGGGAGTTTACCCAGCTGCGGTCTTACAATTACCAGACTCCAGACAGCAACTTTGTTCTATTGATTTTTTATATTTTAAACTTGCAAATTTATGCATATGCATATCAAGTTTTGACAGTAACAGTAAAAAACCAGACTGGCAACGAAATTCGTCAAGACAATCGCCACCCGAGCTATATAGTCGTAAATCTTCGCAATCCATACCTCATAAAGTCATATATCGCCATGATCACGAATCAGGTTGTTGACACTAATCATGTGATCGGTTTGAAAGAGGCTAAAGTCTAGGCAAGTAACAAGATCGATATAGGAGATGGACTAAAGAAGCAGGAGTACCACAATGAACCGAGACGAGGGGCAGTATCACCTTTTACATGTTTTAACGTACTTTTACCATGTCTAGAGTCAAGAAACGAACTCATCTCAGATATATGGACCATCCACATCTGGGTGAAACGTGGATTAAAATTGTATTTTTTTTCTTCTTTTGTTTAGTATTTGTTTAACTTTCGTTTTAACAACGGGTGTAGTCCTTTTACACGGTTGCTCATATTGTACTTCAAAGACGGTAAATAGTTTGGTAATTGCTGGTTTAAAATGAAATCATATTCGTCATTTTGAGACGCGTAATCTATAAGGCAAATATTGATTCTGACTGTTACGACAAAAACGACAGATCTTTTTGAAAGGTCAACTTCGGCGCTTTAGGTAGAGCATCAATTTCAATGATGATCACATTGCATGTGGACATATCTATAACATGAAGGAAAAGATAGAAAATGACACTGCGAAAACGACATTATGCTTTTGTATCACTAATGCCAAACTCCTGCTTAAGGTGTCCCGATAAGTACTAGCAATGGACTATTTAATTTGAAATCCGTACACCCCTATGGATGGAAGACATGGTCTTAATCTTCCCTACAGGGTATGTGGACTTCAAATGGGGTTACCCGGGTTACTCCAGTTGACTCCTCTTTCCTTCTAAATTTGAATGAATACGAGAAAAGTATTACACAAAGCACAACACCTCGATTTTGAAGAAAAACGAGGGTGCTTCTCAATAGCAATAATGACTGAGACTGGGAGGGTGACTTTAATCATGTTAATACGACAAGTTTTACTTTGATCTCATTCAGAGAGGTAAATTGTTTTTCAAATTCACAGAGATAATATCCAGTTGTTCTGAGCGTGTTTCTATTCCATCCATCACCAATAACCGGTTATTGGTGGATACTGGTGGTGATACTCATCATGATCATAACACCTACCAATAACCAGCAATAAAAGATAGACGTGCGCTTCTATTCAGCATCAAAAGGTTGTGATACAACAACAGGTGATGTTACCAGAAAACCACCAAAACCCGCGCAACGCATGCATGCCTAGGCAAATCGTCAGATTACGGGATCATCTTAAGGTCCGTTTATACTCCCGTCGTTGGACATTGGCCGACGTCGACGGATAAAAGTTGAAATTGCTTCAACTCGCGCGCCGATGTCCTATTTCTTTTAATGCACGTGGCAAGGCTTTGAAAGCCATCACCAATAAAAACGATCACCGTCTGCAATCATAGAAAAAGGGTGTTCGAACACTGACCCTTGTATAACCGTTGGGTTTCTATTCAAGATCACCATTAGATAATATTGGTGGTGGCTATCACCACACGGCCAATCACCACTATTCACAATCGATAACCACTTTTTTCATTCGAATAGAAACACGCCTTATGTAAAGATACTTTAAGTTTTATTAGCGGGTACACATTGAAGGCATGTCAGTTTCTGATGCAAATTGAAATTTGATTAGGTTACTTCGAATGAACACCATTTAAAGGTATCGGAACCCCTTAAGCTGCATGTAATATATCCAGGTAAAATATTATCCTCTGTCTGGGCAGATGTACAGGAGATAAGTCTGTCATAAGCGTGAGACAAAGTCTTGTTGACCGGCTGTTCACCAATATCGTGTGTCATTTGCGTACACATCATTATGACTTAAAAAAAATGTATGATAGATCGGTGGCATTTAATATCCGGTGCTCATCTCTTTCTCTCAATTTGTACTTAAGTGAACATTTTAAATGTAATTGTTGGCAATAAGCACGCCTGTGTACAATTATATTCTTGAACTTTACGATGGCATGCATGAACCCCTTCCTTATTATAGATCGCTATTAACATGACGAAAGTAGCGTGAATTATCCTGGTGTGAGAAACTTAATGATCCCCCATACAATTAGAGTCCTAAGCTCGGCATAGACGCACACGCTCGCACTGACACCGGTCCTGGTAAAATATCTGCGTCTACTCAGCACGGATGCGATCGACGGAGTAGCGATAAGGTCTTTTAAACTCACGGCAGGTATGGTAATGACGCCAGTGTCCGTTTTAATGCCATTTTTAAAAGTATCCGGCAATTAGTGTCATCATTACCTTAAAACTGTCCACGCGGCAGGCGTCTGCAGATGACATGCCAACAGTTCACAAAATGTTTCAAAAGTGTCAAAATTATTGAATTTCACTTCCATATTTGGAATCACCATGACAAATGCATTGAAATAAGTACAAACATACCTAGTTTTGGTTCAGTAATTCTTGAGATAGACTTTGAAAATTGGGAATGGTTTCTGAAAAATCTGTTTTGTATATGGTAAAACTATATACTAGCCGCGTGGAAATTGTTAAACTCCTACGTCAATATTGCTAAATTGAATTTAAGTGCGTACACAGCCCAAGATTACCTGCCATATAAAAGTGCACTGAAGTTTAAACCTGTTCATTAATCAGGCTGACATTGTAGCAGCTGATACTTTGGGATAATCGTGTGATTTCGACGGTCGTTCGCCTTGTTTTGCACTATTCATTATTTTATTTTTAGTATGTCAGTGAATTACTGTTTCCCGTCGCCCGTACAAGACACATGTAGCGTCATAATGCAATGTTGTTTTTCGAAAACTTTGCTGGAGTGAAATGCGTTAAACATGTATAAACGAAAAAAAGTTTCATGCATTATAAAGGTACCAGCTGCTGTTATGAGATTAATTGTATACCTATATATTTTGGTAAGCTCGTTTCATTTCTGTGGGCTAACGACAGCAAATGTACATTTTATATTAACCTTATTGCATGCTCATATCTTACCAAGTAGTTATTAGAATGGAGGAGGTACAATAAATAATCCGATATTGTCAATATTGTCAGCGACACCACTTTACTTGCCTTTTTTATTTGGCCGCATTCAACCCAGGTACAGTACAGCTCACAATAGAGTGCACCACGCAACTGCGACGATAGTCCATTGACTTTGAGTTGATAGTCCATTGACAACGCAATGACATCGCATTGACAATGCACTGACAGCGCGATGATAGTGTGCTGTTCAGTGCAATTGTCGTGTAGGGACTCCGTTGATCTTGCGAAATCAGCGCGCTGATTTCGCACTGTCAATGCACTGACAACGGGATGTAAATGGGTTGATATTCCGATGAAAGTATGTTGACCTCCGTTGATATCGGTTACTCTAATGCGATCTGTACTGTATGCTACTCATATTACATTACTCACAGGGTTGTTAACTAAAAGTCTTCTAAATTGCAGCGTAAGTGCTACAAAAACAAGTAGCACAGCCGCGGCGCAACAAAAGAAGCCTAATTAAAAATATATTAGTTTTAGTTAATTATCACAGTCGCACACTGTCGCATATAATGTTGAAAGTCAACGTAATATTAAGCTGTAGTTTGCTGCATATGGTGACCGCCACGAGGCTTTAAACTAGACTGGATCCCCACATCCCTCTTTATCGCTGATATTAAAAAAAGAGAACGTGTATAAATAGTGAAGACTGGAAGGGTTTACTCTACCGATAAACACCCAATGAACTGTGGGTACTATTGTGACGAACGCGAAAAGGACAACTATGCGATCGATATCGGGTCGACTAGAGCCAAGGATACTATTAATTTTGGGATAGGAAAGTCCTATACGAACGTACGTAGCGAAAACGGTCCCTTTTGCATATTTGAATAAATTATGGTAATCGTCCGGAATGCGTCCGTGACCGGCGTTTAACGCGTTTAACCAGCCTTTCACTGTGTAATTTTCACGAAAATCCAATGCAAACTTGTTGAGATACACAGTCAGGTATTCTTAGAGATCAGTTTCTATAATCAGCTGATAGTGAAGTTGATAGCTATAGGTTGGTACATAAACGGCCGAGTGCACCAATGGCGAGTAGCTGAAGAATAGCGCTACCTCGCTAGTAACTGAGGCGTAACCCAAAATGTTGAGAGCACCAAACCGGGGTAAGCTACTAGGCTAGTAACTGGCGAGTAATTTACGCTAAAGCTTATACCTGACCGGACCCAAGAGTAAGTTGGGGCATAACGAACAGGAATCTGACTGTGCATGTAAAGGATAGGCTGCCCTTGTTTTGCGTTGCACTGCGTTGCACTGCGTTGCACTGCGTTGCACTGCGTTGCACTGCGTTGCACTGCGTTGCACTGCGTTGCACTGCGTTGCACTGCGTTGCACTGCGTTGCACTGCGTTGCACTGCGTTGCACTGCGTTGCACTGCGTTG
Organism: Ophiura sarsii; assembly: GCA_035610835.1. Taxonomy (NCBI): domain Eukaryota; kingdom Metazoa; phylum Echinodermata; class Ophiuroidea; order Amphilepidida; family Ophiuridae; genus Ophiura; species Ophiura sarsii. The sequence continues at coordinate 40,459,961 of CM069441.1, forward strand.
CACTGCGTTGCACTGCGTTGCACTGCGTTGCACTGCGTTGCACTGCGTTGCACTGCGTTGCACTGCGTTGCACTGCGTTGCACTGCGTTGCACTGCGTTGCACTGCGTTGCACTGCGTTGCACTGCGTTGCACTGCGTTGCACTGCGTTGCACTGCGTTGCGTTGCGTTGCCTTGCTTTGCACTGCGCTGTGCTGCGCTGCTCTGCAACGCGTTATTTTGCCACCCAACACACCAAGAATGACATGGTAGTAACATGGGATTATGAACATTCTGTATTCTAGAATACCGAATCTTACAAAATCCCATGTTAACACTTGCTGTTTATTCCGTCAGAATACGAGAATATATTCTGAGCATGGTAATTATCATGGGATTGAGGTCTAGAATCATGTTATTCTACATGTACATACGCTACTTGCACGGTACAGATGGAACCATTGAAAGCGAGGCTCTCCCCTCACCACGCACTATCACGTCACAGCGTCGTGGTTTCACGCAGGTTTGCATTTCTTTTCTTCTTGCGATTTCAATGTGAACATCATTTGTTCCGTCAAATGTGTTGCGGTTTGACCGGTTCATTACACCAACCTTGGGGTAGGGCTTAGGCCTATGGGGTCTCTGGATATAATGGGACAACGGGTACCTGCATTTCAGGTCACATGGGAGGCCTCCATATGTATCAAAGACAAAGGTAGGCCTACCTACTTTAAGGCACATGTATACCTGGATTATCAAAAGCACCTGCGATATTCGGATTATTTAGGGCCCGTCTGGATTATGTATACATGTAGGACATGTTCTTGATATTGTATCAAATTTGCTTATGCTTTGTTTACTTTTTTTTCTTTTCTTTTTGTTGATGCCGGCGCACCAACTATTTATTTGCATTTGTCATACAGGAAACAATAATATATATGAACATTTAGTTTTAATATTCTCTATAATATAATAAAGTACAGTATTTAATTATTTGCTTTGTTTACTTACCTCCCCGTGAAATATTCTAGCGGGTCCGCGCGAAGCGCGTATGCCCGCTAGTGTAATATAAATATACAGTAACATCGATAATAACCCCCCCCCCCCTCGAGGGTTCATAACACTTGTTATTTATCTTCATATTGCTTAATATCAAAGCATATTGAATATCTTTTTAGCAAAATCTGTCAAAACCTTTAAATGGCTATTTATTTTGAAACAAAGCGCTTGCGAATCTCACTAGATAACAACAACAAAGCACCAGCTTACTTCTAAAAACTGTGATGTATGGAAAGAGGAGACCTCTAGCTATACTATGGTGCCAAGATAAGCATAATCAGCATTCCGTTTGGATTTTATTAGGGCGTGGTAACTGGTAATCTTAGTAAACCGTGTTACAAAAGGCTCACAAACTTAAAGGGGCATTGAGAGATACGTATGGGAGTGCGCCCGCAATTATCCTGGAAATCAGGGGTTTTTTTGCATCAAAGTAATACTTAGGCATACACTAACTACCATCTGAAACAGTTTACCAACATTCGCCGTTTATCATATAAAATGTCATGATTTTCTTAGTTTCGATAAGATCATATCGAAACTAGGTGCTGAATTCGGAAGTTATGCTATCGTTTTACATGCAGCCTTTCGCGGCAAATTTCAACCCGGAAGTGCCGTTATTTGCTTATTTAGCATGAAGGCGATGTCAGAATTGTATGACATTTTGGATTTGGGTTTTGTAGATGATTATCTTTACGTTATTGGCTCATTTAGTATATCGATACATATATCAATGCCCCTTTAAGGACAAGGGTTAGAAATTCAGCAAATAGTTAATATTCCTATAGCATGTATAGGGAACCATTTTTATTGAGAAGTAATCGTAAAATTGAAATTAAATCAAATCCCCCATATTTTGCTAGTATAGATGCCAACCCCATAACATTTTTCATCATTTTTGCTCGGAATGATATATGGTAAATGATGCAGGATACCTGTTTCATTCACTTTTGGTCTAACTTGATCAAAGCCACAGGGATATTTCTTAAGACGTAAATGGACAAGTATCCCAAGATGGGCTCTGTGGACAATTCTTGGTTGAAGTGAATGCAAGGTGAATAGTTACTAAGCCTGTAATAAATTATGCAAGTACTGATGTATGAGTTACTGACGTCAGTTTGTGATATTTACAGGGCACACTCAAAGTTGATTGGCCTTTTGAGATGCCTCGATCACCGGATGATCAAACAAAATGTACGTATAGCGACCTTCGTTCCGTCCACAGATGGTTTCAAGATGAAACCACTGCAAACAAAATCCAATCATTTGATATTTGTGCTGCTTACCGTTGAGACGTCAAGGTCCAAATGGAATTTACGTGCCTCCATTTTACAGTTTTTGAGAATATATTTTTACTTGCAATATTTTGAATAATCTGTAAATGTCTTCTAGAATACGGATTATGTGTACTCTTGAGGTGCTCGCAAATGGGTCCAGTTTAATAACATATTTATCCGAAGACGGGTATGACCCCTACACTCGCGGTACGGTAATTATAACGTTTAAAATATATTGTCCTGCAGCAGGACAGTTTATTTTCATTCTAATTTACTTCTAAAACCATGATTTTGAAGTAATTAGGAATCGTATCATCCTGTAACTCAGAATGTATTCATGATTCATGATCAGAAATGTAAATCACCAAGAAAATCTGCTTTCAAAAGAAAAATCAAGGATAGAAGGCGTCCCATGGAAAATATCGCATAATATGCCTTTAGGTTTAAATACCAAATACTTTGAAACGGAACATTGTCTATACCCTTGAACCTGGCCTTGAACATGAATCATAAGTTCACGGTGTGATCCATTCACTCAAGTGTTTCCATTGTTTTAGTTAAAAATCGTCCCAAGTGGTTTAACGAATACTTCGAACAATTGGACACAGGTATTTATACTCCAGATTTGAATGAATCAACGTTTATTTGGTAAAAAGGAATTATCTGCAAAACACAAAACAAAAGCTACGTGGAAATTATATGTATAATTTTATTTTGTTTATATCTGTATATTATATATTTGTTTATTGATTTCATGTCCATGTTGTTACTGCGTTATCTGGCGATATCAAGCTATTAAATGATCAACGTCATCGTCACAGTGCTTGAGTTAAATCCAGTAATGAAAACAAATCTTACTCGTGGTATATCAATTACAACTTGGTTCAAACTGGATGTAACCAAGGCAAGTGTCATTGACAATAATTAGTCAGGATGGACACAAATATACCGTCAAATTTCATGGTATTAGGGGTGGACGTGGATGCAATTTCACTAGATGTTCATCCACTCCAGCACTCGAAAAATGTGTTTACGCGACACTGTCATGGGACTCATGTCAATATCGAAACGATAAATCTGAAGTGTTTTTTCATTTTCTGCATTCATCAGTCACTGATTCATCTAACTAACAGTTTCTGACGTGTTTCCAAGCGTTTTTCATAACGCCTCAACTAATAGTAATAGCTCTTAATGTGAACCCTAAATGCATATACGCACTTCCGATTCGGCTTTCTACGTTTAAGACCCGGCGATAGTATTACCAACGTCAATGATAATCTGGAGGCAATAATTGCAATGGTGAATGGGAAACTACCCGAGGAAAATCAAATTACAACTTGATAGAAATTGGTTGTAAACAAGACAAGTGTCATTGACGACAATTAGTGCATGGCGAAGCACGTTGTGTTTGATGCATGGGGTATCCCGATTTCTGCGTTATGAACGTATTTGTTAGTGTAAAGCATATTACGTTAGGCAACAGTTGTTAAATGATAACAGACCGGCAATCCAATATTGTATCTGCACAGACAGCCGGTACATGTACGTGTTACAATGGGGTAAAATAGACAAATTCGGTTGTAAAAACGTAGCTCACTATTTTTCGTGTTCAATGAACCCCCAAAAGGCCCCAAAAATATGTTTTTATTTGTTTTTGTATAACTGTTTCTTTCTTTTTTCCAAAAAACAAACAAACAAAAAAACAAAAAAACAAAACAAACAAAAAAACCACCAGCTTTTTTCTTTTTCAAAGTCACGTATATGACCTTAATAGACCCCTTATGACCCCTCATGTGACCCCATACTATGTAGTATTATGTGGGTTATTTAAGGTCAAGTATGGGTCATCCAAAAGATCTGACACGTTTCAGAATGTTGGCGTGCTGGCTAGGACTGGGCCAGAACAACCACTAGCAAAAAAAAAAAATCCGACCTACCCACCCTACCCTTTTTTTGAGCCTAACCTTCCTTAGCACTGTAAGCATGGTAAGACGTTACTCACATCTCGTGGCGCGATCAGACGGGCTATAATAATATACTGAAGAATATATCAATTCACGACCCCCCCTCCCCCCCCCCCCCCCAAGAAAAAGAAGAAAAAACACCGTGGGGGTAAGGGCTAAAAATAAAATTCGTGTAAGAACGATTGGAATGGAGTTATGAAGGGTTTTATTTTGATTGTATAATTTAGCTATTATTTTCAGTATTTCAAAATTTAGTCTTTTGACCATCCTGTATAGGCCTATTATTATATTTACTTAAATACATTTAGACAATGGAAGAAAAAAATAGAACACAATTTTGTATACAACTTTGTTACACCCTATATAATGTTTAGTTCACCCTGTATTTTTTCATTTCTAGTTACCATAAGCTTTCCAAATTTATATTGTTTTATACCCTTTAGATGTAAATAGTTGATGTATTCTACTGAAACTGCAAAAGGAGGTATATTTCATCAAATGGCCCATGCAGGGGTCATTTCCATATACTCTATCACAGCTTTACTGGGGAAGCTGTGTGTATGAATAACAAACAAATGTAGCCTAGATTCAAGAACATGAACAAGCGCGATCTACACTTAAACAAAAGTAGACGAGCGACCGGAGAGATTTCTTTTGCTAGCGGGTGAACATGATAATATACGAGCCTCATTTTGCTTACATATTTAGAACTGAACCAACTTTAGAATGATCTAGTGTTTTAACACGCCATGGGTCTCAATTGAACTAAGATGTCGCCTAATCCTAACCCATGGATAATCGCCACTGTATGCCGGACGCAAATCTTACATTCTACATCCAATTTATTTGTACCTTCTACTGGTGAAATGGCATCTACATACCACATTTTAAGGGTCAAGACGCTAGTGTTGCGCAAGATTCAGGATGATCTTAAAGGATTTGTCAACCACGATGCGTAGCTACTGGATTGTTATGATGATGTAGGCTACTGCGATGAACTCAGGAACAGTGTCATTTAGGTGGTAGGCGGGAGCTTAAATTGGATGTCTTTTAATGCATAAAGGAAAATTGCTTTTGCGAGATTAATCAACCGCTGGGCTGAGCTAATCAACCGCTCTAGCACGACGTGGAAGTCTACTTTATGTTTTTGTTTTGTTGTTGTTGTTGTTTGTTGGCGTATGCCTATGTTTTTTTTTGTTGTGGGGGGGGGGGGGGGGGGGGGGGGTGTGGTGGTGGGTTTTTTTTTGGGGGGGGGGTGGGGGGGGGGGGATAGCCAGTAATTCAAAAATCGACACTGTTTTCCACAACGTAGCATTTCCATCTAGTACGTATCTCAAGATGAAGATATTTCATTTTGAAATAAGTGTTGTAGGCCTATTTCAAACAACACAAATCCAACATTTATCTTACTGAACAATAACGTTGAACATTTCGTTTTGACATCAATGATCAAAATCCTTAAAGGGGCGTGTACATCTCAAGTGTTTGTCCTGGACAAAAATCACATGACTCCCTCCGTATCTGAGTCTCCGTGTTTCCATGTAACATATGGTGCAATAGATTTGCCGCGCCGAATTTCAATCGACAAAACGTAATGGCCAACATTTTATGTACGAACGAAATACTAAGGTGCCTAGAATCGTTTCGAAAAGTAGTGTTATGCATTATAATTAAATCAGAATTACAATCGCCTTCAACATATAATAAACTTTTGGGCGATAATCCTATGTTAAAAACGCACAACAATCGAAATATAAAGCATTTTAGCCCGCATTTTTGCCCCGATTCATGTGATATTCGTATTTTGAACTTTATGTATTTTATTTTCTAAATAGCTATGTGTAGTCTTCATTAGCTCAGTCGGCAAAGCGCCGGCTTCATAATCATGATGTCAGTGTTTCGAATCCTAGGACTGTTATACTTTTTTCTGTTTGTTATTTATACTTTATTTTTAGAGATTGACAGGATTGCATATCGTTCGCAATATTTATTGAATGTTGAATGATACTTTTTTTCTTCTTTTGCAATATCACTGCGATAAAGAATATCCTATAAATATATTGTGTTGACTATTCCGTTCGATTGAACTATGGAGACCCTAGCTAGTCTATCAATGAACATGATTTGCAAAGGCCAATTGTTATGTAAATAAGAAGCCTATCGGCTAATATGTCCTTGAATCGATTTTGTTATTTCCTATACGACCGATATTTGTATTTTGCTGATTTGCTCCAAACTTAAAAAAAAAGAGAGTTGTATCTTCAAAAATACGTTACGCGGTTCACGGCTTTCACGGCCTGGTGTGAGCGACTGTATTTTGGGGTGGATTTGATACCGTGCTCAGTGGCGAACCCAGGGGTCCAGGGGCCGGTGCCCCCCTGAAATATCCCCGTCGGTAAACTTGAGCTTCCGTCGGTACAGTCAGATGCCAACGTTGAGTGAGTCTATTGTATACGAAGATAATTTTTTTCCCCTTGAAAAGCGGATGTCGATATCGTGCAATTCAATATGCCAAAATGTCAGCCTTATACAATGACAACATTAAGGCATTTAAATGTGGTTCAACGTCATGTGACTAGGGGGATATTTCCCGTGGCCCTGACCCCTGTCTCATTAAAAGCTTTAAATTAATAACCTTCCACGATCATCAATTTATTGCTCTTTACATTGAATCCAAACCTAGCTTGCAGCGACACCGTTTTCACATTTAAAATACAATTTAGAAACTGGGTTCAATTTGGCTAAAATGTCGTCGAATACTCAATAGTTCACCACTATTCATTATTATAGAGAACACATAGACACGTCAGTAAGTAGTTATGGCCGAGCGGTTACGAATATGGACTATTGGATTACTTCTCCCCTCCTCGGTTCGAATCCTGCTGAATACCTTTTTTTAGAAAAAACGATTTAGTCTCTGTGTGTTGGAATATGGCGTATATTTTTACTGTAGGTGAATAAAAGTCGTGGCCCTGACCCCTGTCCAAAAATGTATTACAAATAAACATATTTTTGATCAAGTTTAATACGTTAGGAACATTTCTTGTGCATAAAGTTTTTGCTATGACGTCTAAAAATCATCAAAAATACGATGTTTACGATCGCATTGAAAATGCATCTTTATCGACTCAAAGATCAGTGAAGATAGTAACAAAAATCGTGTTTTTTTTATTAAATCGGAAATGACATCTTACATAAATAGGACTTTCCCTTCAAAATGAGCCTAAGATGATCAAAAATTGATGGAGGCAATCCTTCACAATCGCGAGTTGTAAATGATCCGATTTCTATTTTTTTTTAAAATCTCACTTCACTGGCGGCCGGGGTGAACAAAATAGACGGTATTTTCATGCCTTGACTTCTGACTGGGTAGATTTGCGATTTCTACCAGGCGATTTTCAGCTATTGTTGACAATGTCATCGCTACCCCCACTTTTCAATATTTCAGCTACTGACGAGAAGAAGAAAATTGGGTCATTTTTGCGATTTTTTTTGTCGGTACATCATGACTTTCGTAGCTAATATGCATAACAATTATATAATTTATTAATATGCACAGTACGAACGCATTGTCAGATATAACTTGAATTTCATTTAATTCAAATTGGTCATTTCAAACGGGAGATATGTGCACTTTTCCAAGGTACCTCTATGAATGCAAAAGTTTAACTCACGCATTTTGAAATGTCAATCAATGGCGTGTTGGTATTCACAATGCCTACAATGGACAATGGGGTATATTAGGAACACTTTCATCAAGTATAAAGAAGTAGCTAGTGTACTCATATTATGCAATGAAGACATTGGTTAATTTTTAACAAAAGTATTTGTCGTGATTTTCTAAAAACGGGACCTGAATATTTTGACTCACCCTGTATACAAACCAACATCAGATTTGTATTTAGAGAATAAAATATAGTTCTAATACTAATACTGTATACGATGGTCTTATAATATAAAGGCTGTACCATGGAGTCGTATATAGCAAAACAGCTAAGAACTATGTTTGATTCTCATTCATATTTAGTTTATTGGTTATTTTGGTCTTTAATCAGTTTGTTAGATTTATTTTAACAACAAACATAATAATCAAACAACATTATTATATAGTGGGTGTGGTTTGAGATGTCAGCAGGCAATTTGATTGGTTTTGGGCTGATTTTCAGCCGACTCGCCCATGCATTATGAGACAATGTTGTATAGTTTGAGGCGGGGTTTAATTCATTCGAAAAATAATACCTTCAGCGCGTATGATCAGCGCGTATGATCAACGCGTCATCGCGTTAGCGTCCCCTACACAAAGATTAATTTGAAGCAGGATGTTGGAAAACAGCTCGCTGGATTCGCCGATTTTATAAAGGGGGAAATTTGTTGTTGTTTGTTTAAAATAAATCTAACAAACTGCGTTATTTTATGATAAAAGATCAAAATAACTAATAAACTAAATATTAGAATGAGAATAAAACATAGTTCTTAGCTGTTTTGCTATAGACGATGGTCTTATAATGTATAGGCTGTACCATATTTGTGTCGTCGTGTATGGCCGCCTGCGGCGACCATACACGACTCCAAATATGGTACAGCCTTTATACACTATAAAGACCATCGTCTATAGCAAAACAGCTATAAAGAACTATGTTTTATTCTCTAAACGTACAACAACTTTCCCCCTTTATAAAATCGGCGAATCCATCGAGCTGTTTACCAACTTTTTGCTTCGAATTAATTGCGTTCTTTAGCACACGCGCATATGGCAACGCTGGGTTACACGCACAACGCATACGCCGGCGACTTTGTGTAGGGGACGCTAACGCATTGATCATGCGCACTGAATGTATCATTATTCAAACGAATCAAGCCCCGCCCTAAATGTCTCATAATATATATTGCGTATCGGATGAAAATCAGCAAAAAAACACCAATCACAGTCCAGTGACATCCAAAACCACACCCACTGTAAAGAATCCACAATATTACAATGAAATCAAAGTAAAACAAAGTACACCCTAACACATAAAGAAGTTCGTCACACTTAAGTGATGTGTGACGATCCATTTTTACTCTTCAAATTGAAGGATGTTAATGATTTGAACAACCATAACGAACAACAGTTTATAACAGAAGGGAACAATAGCAGACAAGGCATTGAGAGACTATTTATGTTTCTTTCAAACAAGTTTAAAACTTTCCACGCGGCTATTTTAGTTTGACCACACAAAACAGATGTTTCAAAAGCCTTTCCGAAATTTCAAGTAATCTCAAGAATTAGTGAATCAATACTAGGTATATTTGTACTTATTTTAATGCATTTCTTGTGGTGATTCCAAATATGGTGATGGAAATTCAATCATTTTGACATTTTTGAAACATTTTGTTCGGTTCATAGACGCCTGCCGCGTGGAAAGTGTTAACACACACACCCCCACCCTTTTGTACTTTGCCAAAGAGGTGAAATAAGTCCGATTTTCGTGATCGTAACATTTTAATGAAATGGTTATGTCAAAGATGATGAAAAAACCTGGACCTGAATCTCATTGATTTTAATGATGGGCATCGATGGGTAGGCGCAGCCTACTATATCATTTTGGGACAGCCTGTATATGAATAAATGCACCAAATTGGAAATTGGACAATTTGCGCTTTGAAATGGTCTCTGAATACGTGTAATTTATTTAGTGTTAGCATACAACTGAAGATTTTGAACACTTTGGAGTACGTCTCATGTATTTAATGTTAGCATAAAACTGAAGTTTTGTTAACAATTTGATTTTGCAAAAGCCGCATGAATATATATAAAAAATGAAATCTGAAAAATTATCAGCACGTGTTTACCATGTTGAATCAATGTGTCTTATTTTAAGTTATGCGATCAAACATTTTAGCTCATATGGCCATGGGGCCTCAGATATTTTTTTTAAACTTGTTGAATTATTTCACTGAAGTTTAAAAGGGTATCAAAAGAACGTGTTTAGACATATAGATAGATGGATATATTAATGGATAGATATATTGGTTCAAACGGTCTTTGTATAATTATATGGACAAAACAATAAATGAGCATTCTTAGATGGTTTCAGCTTATTTTACAACTTATAGAACCACTTTTTGGCGCATCCGTTAGGTCGGTCGCCTCAATTATGTTGAGTTTTGACATAAAACTATAGTCGGCATACCCACTTATTTAGTCTCACAGTAGTGGCACAATACAAATATTGTGTTATGATGTGCTCAAGACCGGGAGTCAAGACGAGAGAGATTTAGGACAGCGGACAGCATTTTATAATTGCGCTCTTGCAGCGATGAGCATGATGAGTTCAGCACGGTATCAAATCTACGCCAAAATACTGTCGCCCATACCAGGCCGCGTAAGCCGTGAACTGCGTAATGTATTTTTGAAGATACAACTCTCTTTTTTGAAGATTGGAGCAAATTACAAATATCTGTGTTGAAGGAACTAAAAAAATCGATTCAAGAATATAAGCCGATTGGCTTCTTATTTACATAACAATTGGTCTTTGCAGACCATGTCCATTATAGACTTGCTAGGGACTCCATAGTTCATTCATGGTTCAATCAACACAATTATATTTACAGGACATTCTTTATCGTAGTGAAATTGAAAATGAAAAAAGTATCATTCAACATTCAATAAATATAGCGAACGATTATAAGCAATCCTGTTATTAAAAAAAAGAAAAGTGTAATAACAAAAAGAAAAAGACATTTACAAGAATCGAACCACTGACCTCATGATTGTGAAGCCAGCGCTCTACCATTTGAGCTAATGAAAAATATACATGAAACAGTTTTAAAATAAAATTAGATAGAGTTTAAAATACGAATATCACTGAAATCGGAGGCTAAAATGCTTTATATTTCGATTGTTGTGCGTTTTTATCAAAGGTTATCGCCCAAAAGTTGATTATATGCTGAAGGAGATTGTAATTCTGATTTCATTATTATTATGCATTGCACTTCTTTTTGAAACTATTCTAGACACGGCAATGTAGACGTCCCGTAACCAAAGTGCGCATGCTCAAACCAATTAAAATACGGAGAAGTAGTTCACGGTTACGTACGGGACGTCTAGCAAGATATAGCCCTAGACACAGTTCGTTCGTACAATAATTTCAACATTACGTTTTGTCGATTAAAATTCGCGGCAAATCTATTGCACCATGGGTATTATTACATGGGAATACGGAGACTCAGATACGTAGGGAGTCATGTGATTTTTGTCCAGGACAAACACTTGAGATGTACACGCCCCTTTATTCCTTAATTAACTATGGATGGCGACATTTCATTTTTTGCATTTTAACACTGTGTTTCCGAGGCAAACAGCAACAATCTATCCTTTCTTTGCTAGATGGCGACATTTCATTTTTGTTTTAGATTTCACACCGACGGGTATGATTGTAGTTCTTGACGACGAAAATCGGACTTTTCTCTCTCATCCTAAGTATTCAGGAAAGGTACTTATTGCCCCCAAATGATTAAAGTTGGAATCTAATTGTTGTTTTAGGACTACAACCGTTTACGACAGTGCAAAAAGAGATCTTTTCAGTCCATTGTGTAGGTTTTTGGGTGATTTTGGTTTTACATGTTCTTTCAACACTGTTCCATGTTTTGATGATAAATGAGAGCGATACACCAGCTTGCCAACTTTTTTCTCAGAACATGCAGGGTAAAGGTTATCTGTACTTCAATGATCACAAAATGTGTACACGTATGGTCTTAGTTTACATGTTTATGCCGATGACACAAACTGCTCTTTCATAACTTGTATATGTACAGCATGTCTGAAACTCAGCAACTGGATGCCCGTGCATACATTAAAACTCAATCACAGTAAACTGCATTTTCATTGCTGGTACCACCCAAGGACTGAACAAACGAACATTTTCGACTTTACACCTATTTTTGGCACGATCGAGGTACATTTTGGCTCTAAACAAGTTTGTAGCAAAGAATGTTGCATTTTGGCGCAGCGCGTGAATTTTTTCATCTATGCACTTTTGACCATCATGATTCCTGTGATCAAATGAACCGACAGTGGTCGTGTCGGTTGAGACCTCGCGATCGCGAGGCCCCCCCACCCCCTCCTCTGGCGACGCCACTGACTTCCGTGTGCAATCGGGGATTAATTCTCGATGGTCATATAATGTCCATGACTAAACACATCAATAGTCTTATATCTTCTGTCAATCTTCGTCTAAGGAACATCCGTCGCATCGCTAAATATCTTGTTAAGCACCAAGCACCATGTCGTTCGCTGTCTCATCCTTTCTCGTCTGGACGATGGCTATGCAATTTTAATAAAACTGAACTCATCGAGCAATAATATAATTGTTTACGCATTTTAATTGTTTAGATACAAAGTTAAATAAATCAAGGATACATTTATGATAGATAAATAAATAAAAAGAAAACTATAAACGCGTGGGCGGCATTTATAATTGATAAAAATTGACATAACAATGATGTTACATAATCTACCATCAAGTTTAAAAAATAGAAAAATAAAAGGAATATTCGAACCCGTGATTTTCGATTGCCAACGACATGGTCAACCTACGCACGCCACGGAGATCAACGACTGTAATTGTGATAGTTTTATTATTTAACCATATCTATCAATTTATAACGAACGGATTTTTATTGTGCCATTTTTGCAAAATGTGTGTGTTGCTCTCGCACAAAATGTGTTTGTAATTTGATTATAATCCTTATTTTTAAAAGAACGGTAATTTTGTTTGACATTTTCGAGAAAAAAAATGGCGTAAAAAAATTAAACTGATACGGTAAACTCCAGCAGTCCGTGTGGACAAGCATACAGATGATGCCGGCAGGCTAAGCAAATCCAGCAAAAAGTGCTCCTAATGGGGCTCGAACCCACAACCTTTCGCTCCCAAGACGACGTTCTTTCCACTACACTAAACGTGCTAATTGAAAAACACATGAGCAAATAATTTATTTATATCATGGGTCATGGGTATCATGAAATTATCATTCCCACGTTTCCCGGCCGCCACTCTGTTCAAAGGCACAAAAAAGTTGACTTGTTTTATGCTTTTTTTGCAATTCTGAGGTGTGCAGTTCGATTTTCTTTCTCGAATTGTTTAGAAAATCATCCATTTTAGAACATCTGAAATTTAAAATGAACTGCACACCTGGGAAAGTATGATGCCAAGGGCATATTTTTTGCACGTAAATCCAATACAAGAGTTCTGAAAATCGACAAAAATATGACGTCATAACCATTGCTTCGGGACAAAATGGCGCGGTACCCCACCCCCCCTAACATATAAAGTAAGTGGGTGAAATAAGACCTTAGACCTATTATAATGTATATCATACATCCGTAGGGTTTTGTTAATGATGATTTTATACTTTAGTGACCGGGGCGATCCTATAAGGGCCCATTTTTCTTTTTCGACTGGTGTTCTTGTATTTAGATAAATCGATTGATTTGCGAATTAGGGTGAGACCCGTGGACACCCCCTGAACCAACGGGAGTACCCGTGTAAAAGATATAAATCACAGAAGCGTGCGACTGGAAATCTTTTGCTTTTCAAGTGTGTGTTATACAATGTATACTGTACAGTATTGCATATTATTTGGTCGTGTGCCTTGAGTTGGGACCCCTTTGTTGTGTGACATATGCTAAAAATTGGAAAAACCACATGGATTTTGCTTAAAACATTTTTAGCATTAAAACTATACATAGGAGTATAAGGAAAGTATACATTTCCTGAAAGCATACAAATTTCCAAATCTCACAATGAAAATATCAAGGTCATTATTATACAAGGTGGGTAGATAAAATATAGGGTGCAAACATCAAGAAATGCACTAAAAATACAACATTTTCACTGGTCATTTTACATACCTTGAAGATAAAATTATCATTTATTAAGCTGCATAATTCAAACGTATACACTAGTATTACAAAGTAAAATGTTGCCACCTTTGTCTTTAGTTATAAAAGATACCTTATACAGGGTGGTCAAAATGTGTAACAATATAAGTATGTAAAAACGTATTTCTGAAATAAAGTTAACCGTTATCAAAATTTAGTGTCATCATACATTTTAAATTGACGTTTTGTAATAATACTGCACCAAACACAAACATATGACCAATAATTACCATATTATACAGGGTGTAACAAGCGAAATGCACATGTATGATCGAGTCCTCAATCAACGCGTTTCTTCACTTTTTGATTATATTTTGATGAAAGCAATGATAATGAAATGAAATAAAACACACATGAAATGATCATGTTTCAATTAGAAATGTTGCCTGCATAAACATTTAATGTGGACAATAACATCACAAACAGGGTGCAACAAAATAAATCACTTGCGATCTAACTGAGCGCTTATTTTTGAAAACAATCTATTTTCTTCAGGTTACTACCATAAAAATGTTTGAGCATGATTAAAATCAATTAGTATTCGGTAATTGTGCAAGATGCAATGTAAGTCATCTCATCATTGGTCGTCCGTGGACGAAACGGAGGAAGCAATCGCAACGTACTGGGCCCAGACTTTCCTGTCATGAGTTGGCGGATCTCTGGAGGATCTAAACCCATATCATTCTTGACGGTATCAGGATACTGAAGGTGTCTTCTGCCTCTGTTAGCTTTCCCACCAGGAGGGGTCCAGAAAATTAGACGGGAGATAGGCTGGTTGGTTGTTCGCATATCGATGTTATAGGGGGAATATCGCCATATACCACGCTGTTTGGGATGTGATCCCTCCAACTGATGTCAAATATCCTACGTAACAGTTGAGTATAACATCCGTTGATTCTGTCTTTAATTTTCCTGCTGATGGTCCATGTTTCAGAGCCGTACAACAAAATGCTTTCTACGCAGGCTTTGAAGAATCTGATTTTTGTAGTTCTTTCAAGATAAGATTTCCAGATATTCTGCAGTTTATTGCAGTCAACCCATGCTTGTGCTTTCCTGCATTTGAATTCCTGAGATGTGTCTAGAACGTAGGCCCCCAAGTATTTGAAATTGGAGACGTTTTCCAGCTTTACTCCTTTGATGGTCTTTACACTGGCTGAGATGGCAATATTATAAGGAGGCTTTTTGTTTTTCCTTCATTTAAATGCAGGCCAACTGCATTTGATGCTACCTCAACACTCTGTAACAGTAATTCCGCTTTACTGATTGATGTTGCTAGGAGAGCTATATCATCTGCGATATCGAGATCGTGAAGACGAATTTCAGGATAGCGTCTATTCCTCCTAGGCTCCAGCAGTATACCTGTTTATTCATGGATATCTGTCAGGGCACAGCGCATTACGTAGTCAAGAATTGTGATGAAGATGAAGGGTGCCAAAGTGTCACCTTGAAGAACGCCAGCTAAAATGTTAAAAGGTTCCGTCTCCCCATCGGGCGATGTGACAATTGCCGAAGAGTTGTCATACATTAACTTTATTGCTTTGACAATGGTTCCAGGGATACCATAGGCACTGAGGATGTCAAACATGCGATCGCGGTGTACTGAGTCAAAAGTCTATGAACGCGGCAGCCAGTGGAAGGTGTCTTTCTTTCATTCCTTCAATTCTTCTTCTCAATGCTAGAATCTGGGAGATTGTGGATCGTTTTTCTCTAAAGCCATTTTGATTCCATCGAAGAAGAGGGTCCACAAATGGGCGTATCCGGTTCAGTAACATACGATTGTAGACCTTAGCCCCAATACAGGAGAGGTTAATCCCTCTGTAGTTGGTTGGTTGAGAGAGATCTCCCTTTTTGGGGATAGGAATTATGGCACTCACTAACCACTGGCTAGGGATTTCATGATGAATCAATGCTCTGTTGCAGATTTCCAGTAGGTGAGATCGGAATTGCTTTAACTTCCAAAGCTCAAGTGGAATGTTGTCCAGTCCAATGGCCCCTCTTGGTTTAGCTTGATTGAGAGCAGACTCGACTTCGTTTAAGGAGAATTCATTTACAATGATTGGGAGAGTGCCTTGTCAAAGAGAGTGTCTGGAACAGTTGGGGCTTTTCCAAGAAAGTTTTGAAAGTGGTGCAGCCAGGTTGTGATCTTCTCAGCTGGTGAGCCTGCTAACATTGCTGGCTTTCTTACTTTCCTGCCAGTAATTTCATTGATGACTCTCCAAACTTCTGTGCGTTTGTTGGAATGGGATGCATGCTGAATTTGGGAGATCTTCTCGTTTAGCAAGTTTTCCTCTTCTGAGAGATATGCTTCCTTGAGCTCGTGGCGGGGTTGAATAGTAGCATCACCCTGGTCAATTGCATTTTGATGTCTACTTCTTGCCGCACGTACAGATCGACACTGTGATATGGACTTGAAGTTCCTCTTAGGCCTCTTGGGAAGTACTGCTTTAGCTGCATCAAGACAAGCTGTTGAAAGGCGGTTGTAATTCTCCTGGGCAGGAAGGTCCTGAAGTTCATCTTGTAGTAGCCTGAAACGATTTACCACTTCTACGGCATATTTTTCCTGTAGTTGGCTGTCCTGGCTCAATGCTTTGAAGTTCAGGGAGCAAAATTGATTTGCACTTCTCTTTGGAGCTCGGAGACTCAGTCGTACCCTGGCTGTTACAATTCTATGGTCAGATCCAACTGTCGAAAAGGAGCTGTATGTTTCTATATTGCGAATGGAGTTGCGCCACTTCTTCCTTACTTCCTATAAAGTAAATCTGTGCTTTGGTAGAGTCTGGGTAGAGTCCTAGAAGTTGTGTTGCTCACAATCAAATTGAATTCATTTATAAAGTTACAAAGATGTGTCCCGTTCCGGTTGGTAAGGTCATGGAAGGAAAACTTAGCGACATCTGATCCTAGTTTGGCATTAAAATCACCGCAGATCAAGACTACGTTGTGTTGCGGAATGCTGCTAAGTGCGTCGGACAAGTCTTTGTAGAAGGAGAGTATCCTGTCTTCTTCAGAGCAGTTGGTGGGACTGTAGATGGAAATTACTGTTGTTGCTAGATTTCCAAGGAAAGTTGCCACTTTGATTCTTGGGCTTATTGTGGTGACAGATGACAGGCACTTTGAGGCGTGTGTATTCATCAAAAAGCCAACTCCGCCTACTGAAGCTCTAACTGTGTTGCAAGTTGCAGAGGAAGTAATCAGTGTGTAATCCTCTGAGACCTTTCTGACATCATAATTCGAATCATGGACGAAACGATGTTCCTGAATGCATATGACATCAATGTTGAACTTTGATGCTGAATCAGCAAGTTCTTCAACCAAGACAATGTGGTTGGTTCAGCGTTCTCGTGTTAAAGGAGCTGACTTGGATAATACGTTTACATTTAACAAATTAACGTTTACATTTAACACATTTTACACTTGATCCTCCATTCGATCCCGAATCAGCCTCTGTCCTCCTTGGTAGGTAGGTAGGTTTGGGGCAGATGCGTCATATTTCAGATTCTTCTGACGAGATGTCCTGGGGGATATTGAGGCAGGGGCTTTAACCCTGGTGCTTTGAATTGCTTCTTCCATTCTTACTATTGGCTAAATACTCCATTTGTGCGCCACGCCTAATGGAGTTTTGTAATGTGCAAACAGCACAAAGTTGTCTGGTGACCGTTGAAAATTGTCAGATTGATAATTTCTCCTCCGCCCTATTAAACCTTAGAGATCCAGTCTCCAACCAAAAAATTCTAGTGGTTCAGATATACAGACTGCCTGTGTTATCCATTCACCGGTAAAGGATAATGACCCTTGCGCCCTTTTGCCGTTGGAGGTTGACCCTCTCATCCGCCCAAGGAAATAGATTACCTTGACTATTTTATCCATAGCTGGATGCAGGTACTAATTACCTGACTTACAGGTGAGTTCAAAGAGAGAACTAGAAAGAAAAGAAGAGGAAGTGAGCACACCAAAACTAGCCTCCTACACCGCAGTGTAGGGTTACGCCGCAGTGTAGGGTCACTCTTATTGACACCGGTGATGTTTTGGTCTTTCCTGGGGGTAGGCGCTTCTAAGCCCTACCTACGCAAACAAGAACACTAACCTGGCTAGCAAGGTGTACTACGAAAAAGAAATTAGAAGAGAAGGATAAAGAATGGAAAAATGTGTACAGAAGAAAAGGTACAGTTAATTAAGACAGCTAAGGACAAAGGAGGGTAGAAGGCGCTTAGCCCCTCACCATGCTCACTCTAGTCACGAAAAAAAAAGAAGTCTATCCTCTCACCAGAAAAAAATGTAAGTACTTTGTCCGACAATGATCAACACACTATTAACAATGACACCGATGGGCTCAAACCCCACACCTTCCCACATCTCGCTACGCGCCGTAAATCTGTCAAAATTGATAAAGATGTCACAAATTCTGGACAAATTTCAAGATTGCGCGCATGTAATATGCACACCGTGGTATCGATGTGGACGTTAAAGCACGAGATGTACACGCGGGATTTTTAAACGCAATCGGCATGCATGCAGTAGAGCGTGTATTGTGCATACCTTGTAATTTGTAAGCTGTCATTTGTCTGGTTATAGCAAAGTAAACATACCACACTTACAGAATGTAAAAGGGACTTGTTGGGTTGGTATCACAATATTTATACTGTTTCCTCCATGAAGTGGTTTATTTATTTTAAGATATTATGCACAAGTGTATGAATTGTTACGTTATCAGTATAATTAAATCAATCGGTATACTACTAATTGGTACACAACAGCCAATCTCTCTGACATTAATCTAGCACGTATTGTCAATGAGTAATGTGAATGAAGTATGCGTGTCTGAGAGATAAGCTTCTCATCTTCTCCTCCCCAACACTCCTGTTTACTCCTCACAGCCCGATCTCTCTGACATTCCACCTAGCATGTATATTGATAATCCATATTATAGTGAAGTGAATGCAGTATTTCATAGCTTGTCTAGAGATTGGCTCCTCATCCTCCTGCTCCTCATCTTCCTCCCAAGCACCCGTTGATAAATTATTTGCTCCCAATTAAAACTGAAATAATGAAGACATTATTTTGTGGATTGTATGGAAAGAATATTTATTGTGCTTTGTAATGACACCAAATTGGTTATTTTATGACGAGAAATATAGAAACGGTGATATCATAAACATCATTAACAATGTAAAAATGTCACACCTCAAAATACGGGGTTCTAATTCGTGGCACAGAAATAGCAGATACAATTATTAACCCTTATTCGCTAGCAAATACAGCGTGTCCCAAAAACTGGGTTCAAAAGTTTGCGAGCTTATAACGAAATAAGTAGGAAACATGGATAGTTTATATTTAAGGATATCAAACAAAATATACCTGACCTTAATTGGGTAAATTCAGATACCAATCCAATGTAAACTTTTTGAAATACAAAGATTTGAATAGAGCGTGGTCAGAACCCATTTGTCCCGATTTAAGGAATAAACCATCCGTGCGTTGCATGAAACTGTGCGCTATGTGTAGTATTCCCGACATGGGGTTTATTCTTCGAAGGAGCTTAACAATAACCCGGACTTTAACAAAGAACATTTTATTTTAATGTTTATGTAAATAATGAACTTGTATTATTGCAATATGACCAAGATAATTTTGTTTACTGCCCAATTCTTTGTAAAGAATGAATGCAAATGCAAAACTATGACAAAAGGCACAACAAACACATCGGGAGGTTCCTTGAAAAGTGGTATAAATGGGTTTTGACCACGCTCTATTAAAATCTTTGTATTTCAAAAAGTTTATATTGCATTGATCACAGAGTTTAACCAATTAAGGTCAGGTATATTTAATTTGATATTCCTAAACATGAACTATCCATGTTTCCTACTTCTTTAGTTATAAGCTCGCAAACTTTTGAACCCAGTTTTTTTGGGACACGCTGTATATGAATTATATTTTGATATTGGGCAATAATACTACAAACAAATCACATAAAATCCCATGTAATATAATATTAACTTTGCAACACCTTATGAAAAATACAAAACTGTATTGGTTGACACTTTTTAAGGAATAATTATTAAATATAGACCTACTAATAGATCTATCAATAAATAATTAATTGTGGAGTATTATTGTTTGCGCGCAATGGGCGGGCGTTCAATAGATATCACTCACCCACCCATTTTTGAGAGCTTAAAATCGTGTTTTTGGTGGCTCTAATCGGTGGCGTACCTAGACTTGTACCATGCGCGCGTAGCGGGATTTTTTTCTCCATCTGTGTATTATAATTCCATGATTCCTCTTGTCGAATGAACCGACAGTGCAAGGGGGGGGGGGGGGGGGGGGGGGGGGGGGGGGGAATCGACCCCTCCCCACACCCCTCTGGCTAAGCCACTGGCTTCAATATGAAGATGCAAAATATATTCTGAATTCTGATATATTGCCTTAAGGGACCGTTCATTATTTATGGTGGAGGGGGGGGGGGGGGGTTGGGTAAACTATAGGGGGGGGGGTCATGTAACTTTCATATGTTGAAATAGGGGGGTTGGGTTATGTAACTTTTTATTCTTAAACAGGGGGGGTTGTGTAACTTTTTTTAAACTATAAAGATGGGGGTGAACCCGTGATTTTAGAGGCTATTTTGGAGTGTAAATGCTATTTTTTTCTGCGCTTCGCGCATATTTTCTTAAAGGTATATTATGTGATCTTTCCAGGGAACGCCCTCAACATCGAAAAAAAAATAGAAAGCAGATTTTCTTGCAGATTTACATTTCTGATCATAAATCATGCATACATTCCAAGTTACAGGGCGATACGATTCTTAATTACTTCAAAATCATGGTTTTAGAGTGAAAATAAACTGTCGGAATCCCGACAGTTTATATTTTTCACTCTAAATTCACTCTAAAACCATGGGGGGGGGGGGGGGGGGGGTCGTGTAAAAAGCTACTGGTTAGCAGGGGGGGGGGGGGGGTCATGTAATTTTCAGTTTCAGCTGCAGGGGGGGTTAGGTAATTTTTACATACGAGTCTTGAACTTGTCCCAACCCCCCCTCCACCATAAATAATGAACGGTCCCTAAACAAATTCAAAAACATAATAATTTAATAAAATAAGGACCGTAGAACAGGAGTTCGTCAGTTGCCTTAAAGGGAATAAAAATATTGATATCATCATTCAAAATCAATGAAACGGAGTCTCCGGATGAGTCAGTCTGTTTTCCTGAATTGAATGAAATAAAAACAAATACAAAGGGCGATTTTGCGCTAAGAAGTAAAAAAGAGGGGGAAATGGCCTCCTCCTTCCAGTTAAAAAAGAAGTCTTGACGCTAAAACATATCTCTTTCATAATTTGAATGTTGATTATTTATGTTCATACACTACGTGTGTTTGTTTAAAGCTTAATTTCAGAATCCGCGTATATAAGAATTTGAGACTCGAATCATCATTGTAGGTATTGGTAGAGGAAAAGGTAGCTCATTAACATAATTTCCGTTACCCCTATCGTGTTGGAGCATGCGATTCATGTAGTCGTGTAGTATTTGTTCTCCCCGATATGAATACCACTGTTGGTAAATTAAAAACATGTGCTAAGTACCCTAATTAAGCAAAACAAACTGCAGTCCCTAAAATTAGATATAGCGTATGCCAATGTGCCATCACTTTCCATTCAAATGACCGTCATTTGTGAATCGATTGCTCTATCTCTTGTCTATTGAGTGGAAAGACGCTATTGAAATGGACGGATAGGTTGCCCTTTTATAGCTTTGGAAACACGGGTATTAGCGGAACTCGTTTTTAGGGAAATCGATTTAATACCTGCAATCATTACAATGACACCTAATTTGTCAACATCATCGGTACCCAAAGGAAATTGAATAGGGGTGTTGCTGTTTTAATCCATATATTATAGTTCTTTTGAAGAATAACAAAAATCTCTGAATGTTTTGTTGTTGCATAGGAGGCCTTAGTTTAAAGCTGGTTAAGGTGTAGTGCAATTTGCGAATAAACCCCGGAATAAACAAACAAACACACAAACCATTACAACTCGGACGTCTGCCATCTACAGTAGATCCAGGGGTGCAAAAAGTTATTCTTCCTCAGGAGCACGGTTCTAAGAATCAAGATTTCCTCAAACAAACCAGAACCATTGTAACATAAAATAGCTTATGCATCACTCCAAAAGCAAGAATGTTTACATAATATTATTTGTGTTGTCACATAAATCAGCTTAATATCTACTCATTCATTATGACAACGAAATGAGGACCTCCCAGGAGGGTACATCATTGGAAACTGGGCGTTGTCATTTCGCGTTCAACCTGTTCAGTGGCGTTATCAGGATTTCCCCAGTAGAGGGGCAAGTTTTCCAATTACCCGAATGACTTCACGCCTTTTTCGAGATTATTTGTTTGCAGAAAACATGCAATATTTATTCACTACTTACATGAATTTGACCACAATTGGGTTACATTGGTTTTGAATAAGCTTTGAAATGATATCCTTGAAATATGCGCGCATAGCGCGCGAAAAAACCCCTATTTTTATATTAAATTGGTGTCGATTCAACCGATTGCTCCCTAAAATTGGATAGAAAATAAGTAAAATGCCTTCATGGACCCCGCCCCCTGTAGACACGCCATTAAACCTGATTCATTGGCAAGTCCGTTTTAGGTTTTTCGATTTCATCTCAGGGGTCGAGGTGTACACTTTCTTTTTTTAACTTTCAACATTATTGCATTATAAGGGTTTCTTGTAAATGTAACTATCAATTTGGATTTGTCTTTCTTTTTTGTCCATTTAGCAAAATATTATATCCTCAAATCTGAGATGTTGTCTCAGCTGCTGTCCTTTCAGTCATCTCCATTCGTGTTACTTATTCCTCTTGATGTTGATTCCATTACCTCAAACTTCCCTACTATACTTTCCAACTTGTTTGGTGCTTTTAATAATGGTTCTTCTTTGTTCTTTGTATCTCATCGATCCAATATTTCCTCAAGGTTTTCCAGGTCATCCTCAACAGCTCTTTCTTCAATTTTAGTGCTGGATTGATAAATTGAATTTCCTATGGCTCAAAAGTTGGAACATTGTACATGTTGTATAACTTTCCTCAGATATTCTCCGTTATTTCCACCTTCACGACTCGACTCGCATCTTTTCACTGTTTTTCATTAAATGCCTGTCCTGATGATAATTGTAAATTTCCTCAAATATGAGTTGTATTGTATTGTACCTATTCTCATGTTCAACTGGTACATTTATAATGTACTATTCGTCAGGCTTTTCCTCTCTTTTCCTTCTTTTTCCCCATTTTCCCTCTTTGTCTTTGCTCTCCTCTTTTTTCTTCTTTTTTCTCTTTTTTCTCTTTCTTCTTTCCTTCCTCCTTTTTCCTCCTTTTAGTTTTTTAGACACTGGCATGATTTCCTCAATTTTAACTGTTGCTTCCTGGGAGCGGTGCTCCCCGCTCCCGCACTTTTTGCATCCCTGGTAGATAGCATCCATATATTATTGCATTGATCACTTCAGTAGAACACCCGGCGTTACATTTCTATCTTCAGTAGATAGTACCCATATATTACATTACTATCTTCAGTAGATACCCGTATGTTATATTGCTATCTTAAGTAGATAGTATACTAATATATTATATTGCTATCTTCAGATAACATATGATATATTGCTATCTTCAGTAGATAGCATTCATGAATTATTACATTGATATCTTCACCTTAGCATAATATCTATATAAACAGCACCGTGCGTGAATTTACACCTATTTTTAGTGTCATTGGTGTGCAACAGTTTCTAAACTTAATTAGGACCAGTCGGGATAGGAGAGTAAACGACATATTTACAAAAAATAAAAATAAATAATGATTATTTAGAAACATTCCTAATGTATGCCTTTTCAAAGATATGGACCAACCCGTTCGACCCCTAGTTATCGTCCTTGCATGGGCGGGTCTCGAACTGGAGCTAGAGTAATTCGTCTATCATGTGCACCATGTGTAGGAAAACTGCCTTATGCACTCGTAAAAAAACCTTTCCATGAGAGCCAACTATACACCAACTACAATTTAAATAAAGTTACATTTCTTGTTTTTAGTCACCCATTTTTGTATCAAATGACCACGAAAGTGACACAAAACACGTAAACAAATTACTAGAAAAAATGAAAATTAATCCCCTTTTCAGTTGGTGTAATTGACCCTATAAGATGGGGCTTTCTTACGTTTTTATTTGTTTATTTTATTCAAATGAAGAGTGATCGATTGATGATAATTATACACACAAAGTTTATCGATCCTAGACCAATATTGTTTTAATTAAATGCCGCTAACGAGATTGCTAAAACTGTGGCTTACGGGGAACAAATTATAAGTACCAAAACGACGTCGTATCTCTTATAAAAGCACACATTAGCCTGTTTCAAATTAAATAATCCCGAAGTTAAGATCAATATATTGACTCGAGGTGTTCTAGGCCAATTAAAATTGACTCTTCTGTGTTTAGGCGTACTGTTTCCCGCCCGCGTCCAAAAATAAGAATAAAATATATAAGAATGCCAAATATTTAATTATTTGATTTTTATTTAGGATTTTATGAAATTAATCTTGTAGTTATAACATAATTAAATACGGACCTCGATATTGGTTGCGATCACTTGTTTCAATATAAAGGAATAAAAGATAGACATCTCGTCCCTTTTCCAAACATGAAACTGTTAACTCATAATAATTTTAAATCGACAACCTTATTGCCAAGTAGCTAGCTTTCATTATGCTTCTAAAATTATTCAATAAAATAACCATGTCAGTCCCGAACTCGTCCGTAGCTATCTGACGATTCAGAGAATCCAGTCCCTCCGTGTCACACTTTAGTACACAGAGCTAAATACAACATGCTAAGACGAATGACGTCGGATTTACGAGCGATAGCTACATACCTGAGAACAATACCAGTAGATATTCCTAAAAGGAACTCGCGTTTGTTTCCTTAAAAATATTCATGATCAATGGGATTTGAACTGGAGGTGGCAACTCCATTCAATAGCAGCACAAAGACACACATTAGTGAGTTCGCCGTAAATTCAATAGAGTAGTGTTGCTAAAATAGTATATACTGCATTAAATTTAGGGATTGGTTCTATATTTTGGTTAATTAAAGCTAATTAGCACACGATTTTAATTTACCAACAGCGATATTCTAATCGAGGAGACAATACCCCACATGTCTATACCAATCGCATGCTCCAACACGATAGGGGTAACGGAATGTCTTACGGGAAGCACTTTTCTCGGGTTTTACACTGTACCATATCAGCTATTATTATCACTTTCACTTACGCAAGTTGTGAAAAAATATATCGTTAAATTAAAAGCTTACGAAACAATACTAAAAGGAATGCAAATTGACAAAAATATACGGGAAACTCAGTAGCGGCGTACTAATAGACGCATGCGCAATTGGATAATTGTGTTACTCATGCCTGTCAAAAGCAATCATGCCTTCGTTCGTTCGTTCGCTCGACGCCGTTGCCGGCAGTAAAGCTAGTCGTACATGTACCAAGATACCGATGCTATAGCGTACCGTACATGAGCCAAATAAATAATACACGAAATCAATAATTTTCACCGTTGCTCGTGCAGCAGTTTTCGATACCGACATCTTGCGTTGAGGAAAAAGAAAGAAAGAGGAAATTACATCACGTGACCCGCTGTAATCGATGATCATAGTCTTGCTGCATGCATGCAACGAGGTCAAGCTTGGATCGTTGAGAAGCTAGTGTCTTACGCAAGGAGAGAATATATCCCCGTTTATTTGTCGATTTAACCAAATTTGGCTTCGTTTTTATTGCTGGTATGAGCAAGATGATATCTCAAAGAAGAGGACTTCTTCTTGTGCTTACGCTGTTCCTGATATCGCTAACTGGTGAGTACATTTAATCGTTGGAAATATGTTAATAATTGAAATATGATGTCACTGCATACACCTGTTCACAATTGAAAATGTATATTTGAATTATAATAAATTAATGTAATCAAAGACATTTGACATATTCAAGGTTACCCTTGATTATCCACAATTTGATGTGAATTTATACATAAAATTGTAATTAATTTTACCAATATTGTATTAGTCAAATCGTCCCATTTATGTAAGGTTTAGTCCGCCAAATCAAGCCATCAATCTTTTAGCAGGTAATTATTATCTAGTGTTAAAAAAGAAAGGTAAACATCAAATCATTTTATTGCCAACAGATGCATTTTCATTTTAATATCTTACTGACTTACTTAATACTTTGGTATTACATGGATAATAATAAAGATACAGTGTTTAAAAGATTATGATAATTTCGAGCTTATTTATGTAACAAACACATACCCCCTAATATATTTGCCTTGCAATTATTTTGATTGCTATCGATGTTAATGTTCTTAATTTGGCCTACTTTAAAAAAGAAGTGACGATACTATAAACATCTCTCTGGTTTAGCCAAGGATAGTAAAATCTCACTTTGTTTAACTAAATAAATCCAAGCGAAATGACATATACATATAAACATTAACCCAAGTAGTTAATGGTAAATAAATGAATTTCAAGTAACCAAATTTGAGATGCGTACGAAAATGTATTTAAAGTGTCATAAATGTAAAAGAAATAATAGTTCACATCAATGCTATCATCACCATAAGTTCAAGGAATTTGATGAAAATAATTAGGCCTTATGACATTTAAAGATTATATTTGTAATCATATTCCTGTCTAGGTCAATAATATATTGATTCAATAAGTAAAGAAAACACCACGTTTAATATAAAATAACAAAAAGTGCCGATATAACAGGTGGTTCAAAAACAAGTTAACTCAATTCTGACTGCCATTTTCGCCTATTAACAAATACATTTTAAACATTTTTTTGCGTTTTATTAATTAATGAACAATATAAAACCTGGCCTATTCTGTTTATGAAATATGGTAGTTTAAAGATATCATGTGCAATTAATTGACATTGGGCTATTGTAACCTTTACAAACTCTTAGTATTTGTTGACTTGTCGCTTATTTAAAAAGAATGCTATTTTTTGGTCTTCGAATCATGGTCGGAATCGAGGTAGGTGAAATGGGCTACCGTATACTCTCTTAAATCAAAAGATTGAAAAGTCAATCTTAAAGATTATGCTGAGGGAAGGATCTTAAAAGATTGAACATATTAAATCTAATATAGTGAAATTTCAAAACATCGGACTGAAATTTCACTCTATTAGATTGAACATTTTCAATCTTTTAAGATCCTTCCCTCACATTACCTCAGAACAATCTTTAAGATTGACTTTTCAATATTTTGATTTAAGAGAGTAAGATGAGAAGGCTTCTGTGGACAAATCATTTTTGCGAATGTTAATTTCGACCTTTCATATTTGATGAACAAAATAAGGTATTATAATAGCTGATACGGTCATAAACACAAAGTAATTTATTAATGAGTATAG
Organism: Ophiura sarsii; assembly: GCA_035610835.1. NCBI lineage: Eukaryota > Metazoa > Echinodermata > Ophiuroidea > Amphilepidida > Ophiuridae > Ophiura > Ophiura sarsii. The sequence continues at coordinate 40,487,623 of CM069441.1, forward strand.
GTAACTGAAAGTGGCCGTAAAAAGTGGGATAATGTTACTCTGTATCATCTCATGTTATTCTCCAACAAACACATTAGTTATTACGCTACATGTACTCGCGGTACAACTTGCATATTAGATACATCATTTCATTTTTTTTTAAAGCTTTCAAATGAAAGCGGTTTACAGTTATTTCTCACTGGGAATCATCAAATATGTGTATACCGAGTCACTTCAAATAAAATTTAAACAAGATGAATTTGCCAGTATCATCCTCATTGCAACACCAAGGCTCTGCCTTTCAAACGCTGCCGAAGCGAATTAATGGGTATACAAGTAATTTAAAGACGTGCAGAATATTAATAGCATATCTTAAATGATAGTTTTTATCGTACTACACTAATATTCACAAATACACCTGTCAAGCAGTCGTTTTGCTAGACTGCATATCTGTTCTGTATGATTGCCAGTCATGTGGGTATTTCCATTACTGCCATATATATGTGAATGTCAAATATAGCATGTAATGATTTGGTTTTCCCCCATCGTCATGATCATGGCCGTGATTAATTTACTGACATACTTATATATCGTACATGCACAATTGCACATGGAATATTTACGATACTGCGTGCGTGGACTTATTGTATTAAAAATGAAGTCGTGTATGATAATTTTTCTTCTCTCTTCTTAACGTTATCCCGATGGGTATACGGGTTCGATATCATTCGATGAGTGTTCCACTTAATGCGTGACTAATTTCTTACCTATACTATGGCTTGCATCACTACAATCGTTGTCAAATAAATTATTACATATATGGCTAGAATGTTCCATCTTAAAATTTTCAATAAAATGAAAAATAAATAAAACCATTTTAACACTATCAAGTATAAAATGAACGAAGATTTAATCCCACTAATGATATGAAATATTATGATAATGTGGAACTTAAATGTTATAGAGTTTTTCTGGTAGATTAATAGATAACAGATAGATTAGGAGTACGACCAAGTTTACCACAGGCATAAAACGTCTCCACTTTTTAAAATGGATGGAAAATAAAACATTATTGGTTTAATAAACAGTATACGATTTCAATCAAAATTTTGAATAATGAATAGGCCTATACCATATGTACATGTACATGTATGTAGTGCACATGATCGATGAATGAATATTATATGTCACATATTGGCAACAGCTCTTTGCACCAGAAAGGTAATGATGATTGATTGATTAATTGATTGATTGATTAATTGATTGATTGATCGACTATTATTAAGTTTACCCACATTAAACATTTGAAAGGCAGACTATAAAAGATTCACGAAAGTCAGAAACGTAAACAAGGCAAACGAGGACAGATTAAACATACAGGTTAAAAATAGGTAAAACTTAAAACACGTTGTCAAAAGCACCAGGATGACCCATGGATGAAAGTCGTGAAAGCAACTTATTTCCAAGGGGGATCTAAGATTGCTATAAGATATTTGGAATGGTGAATAAATATGATAAAGAAACTGTTCATTAGATAACGTGAATAATGTATTTTAACGTTGACGAATTGCATGAAATTTAGTATTTGAAAACTTAGCATATCAATGTGCACGGCACGGGGTATCAAGATTGTATTTTGTTGCACTTTTGAACAGTTTTTGTTTCAATCAAAAATATTACATGTATGAGGATGCGACGGCACTATTACTTTTAGGACTCATTAAATCTCAATTGCTGTTTCTAGTATATCATACTCATACCGTTGGACTTCAGAACACTTTTGATAATGTTAATGTAGGCTTAGGTTATGAGGATTTAAAACCCTTTGCACCACAGTTGCCTCATTGGTTTGCAGGCAATCAGATTACGTTAGTATACGCAATCACATGGCTATAGTGGGATATGAAGATTTAGGTCAGTGCACACCGTTTAACTACGTTTAACAGCATACAAATAACATGCACATGTATACATGTATAACACTGCTATAGGCCTACTTATTTTTGTGTGATCTTTATTTCACTCTCTTATAAATCAAATCAGAATTAGACTGAATCCTTCCCGTCTTCCACATTATACATACAAAATATGCTCCTCTTGAGGGTGCTCAATACGATTAGGTCCTCCATTGCGGCCATGCATGTATAAACATGATGAAGGGACGTGACGAGGGACATTTGGAATGGGTTTTTTTTCTTCAATGAAACTGTACATTAAATAACATAATAAAGAATGTATTTTACCGTTGACGAATTCCACGCAATTGCATGAAAGTATTTGAAAACTTAGCATATTAATGTGCACGGGGGTATCAAGATTGTATTTTGTTGCACTTTTGAAAAGTTTTTTATTCAATCAAAAATATTATGAGGATGCGTTGGCACTATTGATTTTAGGACTCATTAAATCACAATTGCTGTTTAGTCTATATAAACAGTTTTCTGAAGTTCATACCGTTGGACTTCAGAATTTTTTTGATATTGTCAATGAGGTTTATGTTATGAAGATTTTAAACCCTTTGCACCACTGTTGCCTCATTGGCTTGCATGCAATTAGATTACGTTAGTATACGCAATCACATGGCTATAGTGGGATATGAAGATTTAGGTCAGCTTGCAAACCGTTTAACTACGTTTAACAGCATACAAATAACATGCACATGTATACATGTATAACACTGCTTAGGCCTACTCTTTTTTATGTGATCTTTATTTCACTCTCTTATAAATCAAATCAGAATTAGACTGAATCCTTCCCGTCTTCCACATTAAAGTACACATGCTCCTCTTGAGGGTGCTCAATACGATTAGGTCCTCCATTGCGGCCATGCATGTATATAAACATGATAAAGGGACGTGACGAGGGACATTTTGGGTTTTTTCTTCAATCAAACTGTACATTAAATAACATAATAAAGAATGTATTTTATCGTTGACGAATTCCACGCAATTGCATGAAATTTAGTATTTGAAAACTTAGCATATCAATGTGCACAGGGGTATCAAGATTGTATTTTGTTGCATTTTTGAAAAGTTTTTTATTCAATCAAAAATATTATGAGGATGCGTTGGCACTATTGATTTTAGGACTCATTAAATCACAATTGCTGTTTAGTCTATATAAACAGTTTTCTGAAGTTCATACCGTTGGACTTCAGAATTTTTTTGATATTGTCAATGAGGTTTATGTTATGAAGATTTAAAACCCTTTGCACCACTGTTGCCTCATTGGCTTGCATGCAATTAGATTACGTTAGTATACGCAATCACATGGCTATAGTGGGATATGAAGATTTAGGTCACTGTGCAAACCGTTTAACTATACGTTTAACAGCATACAAATAACATGCACATGTATACATGTATAACACTGCCTAGGCCTACTCTTTTTATGTGATCTTTATTTCACTCTCTTATAAATCAAATCAGAATTAGTCTGAATCCTTCCCGTCTTCCACATTGAAGTACATACAAAATATGCCGCGCTTGAGGGTGCTCAATACGATTAGGTCCTTCATTGCGGCCATGCATGTATATAAACATGATAAAGGGACGTGACGAGGGACATTTTGGGTTTTTTCTTCAATCAAACGGTACATTAAATAACATAATAAAGAATGTATTTTACCGTTGACGAATTCCACGCAATTGCATGAAATTTAGTATTTGAAAACTTAGCATATCAATGTGCACAGGGGTATCAAGGTTGTATTTTGTTGCACTTTTGAACAGTTTTTTATTCAATCAAAAATATTATGAGGATGCGTTGGCACTATTGATTTTAGGACTCATTAAATCACAATTGCTGTTTAGTCTATATTAACAGTTTTCTAAAGTTCATACCGTTGGACCTCATTTTTTTGATATTGTCAATGTAGGTTTAGGTTATGAAGATTTAAAACCCTTTGCACCACTGTTGCCTCATTGGTTTGCATGCAATTAGATTACGTTAGTATACGCAATCATATGGCTAGCGGACTATGTAGATTTAGGTCACTGTGCAAACCGTTTAACTGCGATTAACAGCATACAAATTACATGCGCACGTATAATACATGTATAACACTGCTTAAAGGCCTACTTATTTTTGTGTGATCTTTATTTCACTCTTTTATAAATCAAATCAGAGTTAGACTGAATCCTTCCAGTCTTCCACAATGTGCATTTAGTACATATGCTTCCTTTGAGTGCTCAATACGATTTTGTCCTCCATTGCGGCCATACATATATAGAGCAGTGGTTCCCAACCTTTTCCTGGTGGTGACCCCATTCCAGAAACCAGCATCGAGCGCGACCCCTCACAGAACAAAGTCACATGTGTTACTATGATACAACATTATAATAGCATTTTATTTTTTGTTAAATTAGGCTAGTCCGCGACCCCACAAAAAGTGCGTCGAGACCCTAATTGGGGTCGCGACAGAGGTTGGGAACCACTGATATAGAGGGACGTGACGAGGGATTCAGTCCAAGTTTGAATTAGGAATGGCGTAGGACTGAGGTTCTTATGTTTGCGTTACTCACAATGGATTTATTCTTCCATTCCAATATTATACGTGTTATTATCCGATGCAAATGGATGATAAAGTATCACAATGTACAGAGAGCTGCGCAAAATCTTTCAAATCACTTTTATTGTTGACTATTCAGTTTTACTGTGTTAGCCAGTTTATCAAACAAAAACCGGACAACGAAAACCTCTACCAAGTATGAGATATTGCTTTTTTGCACCATAGGGGTTTATAAGAATGATAACATATCTCTAAATAAAAAAATGACAAATGCCTTTTCAAATGAAAGAATATGTTTTAGAAAAAAAATGACCGAAACGTTTGATTTTTTAAACCAACACGACTACCCTTCGTCTAATCGATTCAGATATCTGATCATATTAATCGTTTAGTAAACATGGTAAAAACCACATAATTGAATGGAAAATATCTCGTATAATATTAATTGTATTCGCTACTTCAAACATTGCTATACGCTGCCAATACTATATCTTACTATAATTCGCCGTATGTTGTATGTTTGTATGTTTGTATGTTTGTATGTTTGTTTGTATGTTTGTATGTGTGTATCCATAAAAGGCTCCCTCATTTTACGCCTAAACGCCGTGAACGTTGAACTGATGAAAGATGATTATAATGTGAGTGTTATAAGCTATAAATGGCCGAAAACCGTACAGAATTGACCGAGATATGAGCAAAATTATGTCCAATTTAGGCCTTTTCAGCCCGGCTTTTGAGACTACACTGTAACCATGCAGTCGGCGCGCGTTACACATAGCGCGCAGCAGTGCGCCATGCAAAATAAACGCGCACGCGCACTACACCCACGCACCCCTACACACGCGGGCGGGCAAATATTGGAGAAATACGCTGCGCCACGGGAGTTGGTTTCGGTTTAGGCCTTGGGGTTGCGTAAGCCACGGGGCGGGGGCGGGGCGGTTAGGGGTTGTGTGTTATGATCCCTTTAGGGCCTAGGTTATGTTATGGTTATGTAGTTTGAGATGGGGTTAATAAAGAAATGTATTATTAAATTGCGTAACGATGGTGTCAGATGTGGGATTTGATACTGTATGTGACATGCGGGCGGACAAATATTGGAGAAGTACGCCGCGCTACGGGAGATAGTTAAGGTTAGGCCTTGGCGTTGAGATAAATTGCGGGCGGGGAACTTTGGGCTTTGGGCTTGAGGTATGCCACGGGGAGGGGCGGGCGGGGCGGTGACGAATGGGGGTTGTGTGTAATGATGTAATGTGGTTTGGGAGACAGGGGGTTAATGAAAAATGTGATGCTAAATTGCGTAACGGATATGCCACTGCTGGACGGGGGCGGGCCGGGAGGGGACAGGGAGGGGGAGGGACGGGTGGGGTACGGGAGATGGTTAAGGTTTAGGCCTTGGTGTTGAAATATGCCACGGGGCGTGTGCGGGCGGGGGGTAATTATCATACAGTCGTCCGTCGGTAGACAAGACAACTTATGCAGTTATTCCGTTCTCTAGCCCCTCACTGGGTAATACATCTTCCCTTTAAAGCTAAATGGAGCAGTCCACAATAGGTATATCCCCATGCGCCACGTAGCCACCGTCGCCTTATTCCATTGAAGCCCCTCGGGTATAGACGTGCTATTATCATCGTCAGCGGTGTGTACTACACGTGGCTCGCGGGAAGTTCAGTTACTTCTAAAATAACGTGAGGAAATATTTGTGAAGTAGTTGGTGTGCTGGTTTTCCCCAGCTATGGCTAATAAAAGGAAGAAGGAGAAAGAAAGTTCTAAAGGATCACCAAAAGTGTCTCCTAAACGGCGGAAAAAGGATGGTAAAATTAAATCAAGCAGCAGTGAACAGCCGACGAGTTCACCGGGAGTTTCTGCTCGGAAGGTACACGGCATGTTACCGTTTCCCTTTCCATCATTTGCGGGACAAACACCAGGTCCGTCCAGCAAGGGCCGGGGCAAGGGCCCGCCAATTGTAACGCGGTCAGTAGACCGGGAGGTTGTAATGGGACAGAGTCAACCAGCTTCGGAATATCCGTCTTCTCCTGGACGGGAGGATATGTTTAGGCTTGCTAGACAACTAGCTACGCAGCAGGAAGATGTTGAGCGGTCGCCAGGCCGGCGGGGTACCTATGTGGTACCAACTTCTCCGGTGTCATCATCGGACGGAATCCAGTTGTGTAACGATGACGACATACAAAATGGCGATAGACGTGTTTACAGCGGAAATTCGGAGCGTAGTTTTGGTGAAGGAGATGAGGTGGCAGAGTTAAGAAATCAAGTAGCATGGTTGGCACAGCTCATAGCAGCGCCTTCAAGTGTGGAACGTCGCCAAGAAATGAGAGAAACACAAGGTATGAATTTTGATTCCCAACGTGTTGTGCATGAAAGTAAGCTTAATAGCAGTACCGCGACTCGCGGGAAGAAAGCTGTTAGTACAGTTTCTATACCACCTAGTGATAACACTACCGCGACACGCGGGGGTAGAAATAGCAATGAAAATAATGATCATTTATTGATAACAGCTCCTTCGGGGGTTAGTAGTGCTAATGTCAGTCATGATACCGCGACTCGCGGGGATAACATGGAATTGGAGGAGCCTAGACTGTACCAAGGAATTCCCATTTTGGAATCATGTAACAGATCAGAGCCGGTGGGAGACCCGGTGCCCGAATACTGGGCAGAGACAGTTAAACATTTGTTTAATCAGAACATCGACAAGGATGACAGGGAGCGGTTGCAAAAGGCTTATATACCGCCACAGAATGTCCCATATGCTAAGGCTCCAAGAGTATACAGCTACATATGGGGAAACATGTCCAGACTAGACAAGTCTATTGACAATAAACAACAAAGAATTCAGGCTGGAATTTCAACGGCCATAGTGCCAATGCTACGAGCAGTTGATTTGGTGAATACTCATGGAAATGTTGATAAGAAAAGTGTGCTTGAACACTTATCGGCAGCCATGGCGATTATCGGAGATGCGTCATATAGCATTAGTTCACAGCGCAGAGATCATATCAGATCAATGCTGAGCAAAGACTATAAAGAGCTTTGTAAGAAGGAAGTTATCGTCACGGATCAACTACTAGGAGACGATTGTGAGACACGAATCAAGAAAATAAAGGAGTCATCACGATCCACCGTGATGTCTCAACAATATGTGACCACGGTGGGGGCTAAGAAGCCAGTGCCTTCGCAACCACAGAATTATCAGTTTCGTAAACCTGCTCAGCAGAGATTTGGTCAAAGACCATCAAGGCCTTTCAATACTTACACACAGGGACGACAACCCCAATCTAGTGTTAAGGAAGGTAGTCAAGGTACCAAGGAAAGATCTTTTCGGAAGGATTGGACCTTCAAACGTCCGTTCCGACGGTATTAGGAGAATTTCGGGCAGGAAACATAAAACATTATCTCCCAGAATGGAGGAAAATAACTCTGGATCGTTTTGTTTTAGATGCGGTACAGGGATACCGCATACATTTCAGTTCTTTTCCGGTGCAAGACACACCACGGGTTACCAGAGCTGCAGGGAAAGAGAAGCACGAACTCATTTCACAAGAGATTCAAGTTTTGTTAGCCAAGCAGGCTATCGAGGGAACTACTTACCACCCTCAAGAGTTTATTTCAAATCTCTTTCTGGTCCCCAAAAAGAATGGGAGAATGCGGCCAGTAATAAACCTGAAACCACTCAACCAGTTTGTACAGAAACATCATTTCAAGATGGAAACGTTGGAGTCAGCAATCAGACTCATGAGGAAAGGCGATTATATGGCCACATTGGACCTGAAGGACGCTTATTTTTCAATACCGATCGCAGAGAGCCATCGAAAATTTCTTCGTTTTATTTGGGAGAATCAGCGGTATCAGTTCCGCGTTCTTCCATTCGGGCTGACGTCCTCACCCAGAGTTTTTACAAAGGTAATGAGACCAGTGGTGGCAATGCTTCGTCGCCAAGGTATTCGTGTGGTGATATTTTTAGACGACATATTAATTTTGGCATCAACAGCCGACGAATGTCGTCATCATGTATCAGTGGCAGTAGAACTGTTAACAGAACTGGGGTTTATGATCAATCAAGAAAAATCAAAAATGACCCCGTCACAGGAGGTTCAGTTCCTGGGATTTCTTTTAAACGCAAGAACGTTGATGGTAAGCATCTCGGAAGAGAAGTGTCAAGCGGTGATAAACAAGTGCAAAAGAATGTTAAAGAAAGACCAGGCAGTGGTGAGAGAAGTAGCAAGCTTGGTGGGCCTGTTAAAATCAGTGTCACAGGCAATATTACCTGCAAATCTATTTTGCAGACATCTGCAACAAGCACAGATCGTGACATTACGCAAGTCGATAATGGATTTCGACGAGGTTATGGTCATTCCACCCTTAGCGAGGGAGGAGTTGCGTCAGTGGATAAATCTACTTCCAGTTTGGAACGGTCGTCCAGTATGGCCACCAACGGTGAGCTCGGTACTGCAGACGGATGCATCCCGGGCAGGTTGGGGAGGTATAATGAGAGGTCAAAACAAAAAGGTGAACGGCAGATGGGCTCAGGACGAACAGACCTATCATATAAACGTATTAGAAGCAAGGGCAGCAAAGCTTGTCATTCAAACGCTGTGCAGATCAATGACCAATGTTCACGTGCGACTTCAAATGGACAATGTCGCAGCAGTAACATACATCAACCATCAAGGGGGGACAAAGTCTCCATTGTTGAACAAGGAAGTAGTGGAGTTGTGGAAGTGGTGCCTCGCACGGAGAGTTTTAATATCGGCAGAATATCTCCCAGGGGTGCAAAACAAGGCAGCGGATCGTCTGTCAAGAGTATTCTCAGACCAAGTAGAGTGGTCGTTAAATCCAAAGGTATTTCAAAGAGTATTAGGAAGAATGTCATTCCAACCAGACGTCGATCTCTTTGCATCAAGGATCAACAATCAATTGCCGAGGTTCGTGTCATGGCTTCCGGACCCGATGGCATGGAAAGTGGACGCCCTAGCGTTTCAGTGGGAAAACATAAATCCGTACGCTTTTCCTCCGTTTTGCCTAGTGGGGAAAGTTCTAGAGAAAGTGCGTCAAGATCAAACACCAGCAATGCTACTGATTGCACCAGTATGGGACGCTCAGTTTTGGTACGCGGATCTATTGTTAATGTTAATTCAACAACCAGTGTTGTTACCCCGAATGTCAAATCTCCTGTTCATGCCACACAGCGGAGAGGGTCATCCCCTGGCACACTCGATGCAGTTAGCAGGGTGGATAATATCAGGTCGCATCTCAGATACGCAGGGATTTCGGGAGACGCTGCATCACTCATCTTGGCGTCTTGGAGAAAAGGTACTGAAAAACAATACTCAGCGGCCTGGAGAGTCTGGGATCGCTGGTGTCGTCAACGGAGCTGTAATCCAGTTTCTACATCTATAGCTGAAGTTTGTGATTTCTTGTCTAACCTGTTTAAGGATGGCCTATTATACTCTACCATCAATACGCATCGATCAGCAATATCGATGACACATGTTCCGATTGATGGAGTGCGTGTGGGAGCACATTATTTGGTTAAGCGGTTAATGAAAGGAGTTTTTAACGCACGGCCGCCTGTGCCTCGTTATGCATTCACATGGCCTGTTGGGCAAGTTATGAGGTATTTGAAGAGTCTGGGGCCTAATGAAGGCCTATCATTGAAGTTATTATCTATGAAAACAGCAATTTTGGTAGCGTTAGTGTCTTCCGACAGAGGAGCAACTATTACGTCGCTTGATATGAAGTTTATGATTAAAACAGGAACAGAAGTGAGGTTTCTGGTGTCGAAACCTACTAAAACGACTCGGCCAGGATCTGGCGTTCGAGAGATTATATTGAAGAAGTATACTAAGGAAAAAAGGATTTGTCCAGTATCAGCAGTGCTGGAGTACGTCAAGGTGACGGAAAGGTTAAGGGGTGGAGAAAAACAGTTGTTTATTTCGTATCAGAAGCCATTTAAGGCAGTATGCTCCAGTACAGTCGCTAGATGGATAAAAACAATTATGAAAGCAGCAGGTATTGATGTATCAATTTTCAAACCTCATTCAACACGTTCAGCGGCATCCTCGCAAGCATATCAGAGAGGAGTCTCAGTACCAGACATACTCAAGACAGGTGACTGGGCTAGCGCTACAACATTCCAACGATTTTATAATCGTCCAGTACTACATGAATCATTTACGGAGGCCATACTGGGAGGAGCTTTAAAATCTGCATAAGTTGTCTTGTCTACCGACGGACGACTGTATGATAATTACAAATTATACAAAGGGACTTACCTGCAGGATAATTGGAATTATCCCTAAGGAAGTCCGGAAGGTAGACAAGGCATACTGCCCTCCCAGATTACATTGGAACCCACCCAAGACCAGTATGGCAAATGAATATGTCCTCGGGGCATCAATGTCATAAGACGACGGTGGCTACGTGGCGCATGGGGATATACCTATTGTGGACTGCTCCATTTAGCTTTAAAGGGAAGATGTATTACCCAGTGAGGGGCTAGAGAACGGAATAACTGCATAAGTTGTCTTGTCTACCTTCCGGACTTCCTTAGGGATAATTCCAATTATCCTGCAGGTAAGTCCCTTTGTATAATTTGTAATTTTCAACTTTTTTTTAAATTGAAATTTAAAAACTTTTGAATTAGGCTACAAAACCTTTTGATTTAAAACAAAAATGTTTTAAATATTGTTCTATTCCTATGTGTTTCGTTATAAATTTTCAACACTTTATTTTTGTAGGTGTCTATCTGGTAGGCCCTACTCCCTAGCGGGAGAGCCCGTCCGCAGGACGGGCGTGCCGCTAGTCTTACTATAATTCACCGTATGTTGTATGTATGTTTGTATGTTTGTATGTTTGTATGTGTGTATCCATAAAAGGCTCCCTCATTTTACGCCTAAACGCCGTGAACGTTGAACTGATGAAAGATGATTATAATGTGAGTGTTATAAGCTATAAATGGCCGAAAACCGTACAGAATTGACCGAGATATGAGCAAAATGATGTCCAATTTAGGCCTTTTCAGCCCGGCTTTTGAGACTATTTCCGTACGGGCCATGTTTGTTTTTCTCTGCGTACACTGTAACCATGCAGTCGGTCGGCGCGTAGCACATAACGCGTCGCAGTGCGACATGCAAAATAAACGCGCACACGCACTACACCCACGCAACCCTACACACACGGGCGGGCACATATTGGAGAAATACGCTGCGCCACGGGAGTTGGTTTCGGTTTAGGCCTTGGGGTTGCATAAGCCACGGGGCGGGGGCGGGGCGGTTAGGGGTTGTGTGTAATGATCCCTTTAGGGCCCGTAGGTTATGTTATGGTTATGTAGTTTGGGATGGGGTTAATAAAGAAATGTGTTATTAAATTGCGTAACGATGGTGTCAGATGTGGGATTTGATACTGTATGTGACACGCGGGCGGACAAATATTGGAGAAGTACGCCGCGCTACGGGAGATAGTTAAGGTTAGGCATTGGCGTTGAGATAAATTGCGGGCGGGGAACTTTGGGCTTTGGGCTTGAGGTATGCCACGGGGAGGGGCGGGCGGGGCGGTGACGAATGGGGGTTGTGTGTAATGATGTAATGTGGTTTGGGAGACAGGGGGTTAATGAAAAAATGTGATGCTAAATTGCGTAACGGATATGCCACTGGACGGGGGCGGGCCGGGAGGGGACAGGGAGGGGGAGGGACGGGTGGGGTACGGGAGATGGTTAAGGTTTAGGCCTTGGTGTTGAAATATGCCACGGGGTGTGTGCGGGCCGGGGGTAATTTTCAACAAAAAAAATTAAATTTAAAAACTTTTGAATTAGGCTACAAAACTTTTTGATTTAAAACAAAAATGTTTTAAATATTGTTCTATTCCTATGTGTTTCGTTATAAATTGTCAACACTTTATTTTTGTAGGTGTCTATCTGGTAGGCCCTACTCCCTAGCGGGAGAGCCCGTCCGCAGGACGGGCGTGCCGCTAGTCTTACTATAATTTGTCTTATGGTGTATGTATGTATCCATAAAAGGCTCTCTCAGTTTGTAACTAAACGCCGTGAACTTTGCACTGATAAAAGATGATTATAATGTGAGTGTTATAAGCTATAAATGGCTGAAAACCGTACAGAATTGACCGAGATATGAGTAAAAAACCATGAAAATCCATGGATACGGGCCGTGTTTGTTTTGTTTATCTTCATGCGTATTGCAACCATGCATTCGGCGCCTAACACATAACGCGTCGTTGTGCGCCGTGCAAAATAAACGCTCACACGCACTACACCCACGCACCCCCACACGCGCGAGCGGGCAAATATTGGAGAAATACGCTGCGCTACGGGAGTTTGTTAATTTAGGCCTTGAATGTTTATAAGCACAGGGCGGGCGGTAGGGGCGGGCAAGAGACGGCAGGGGAAGGCCCCGGGGAGGGGGGGGGGGGGGGGAGGCCATGAAGTAATGAGGTTTGGGAGGCAAGGGGTTACTGAAGAACGCTACGGGAGTTGGTTAATTTAGGCCTTGAAGGTTTAGATCGCACAGTACGAGGCGGGCGGGCGAGGGGAGAAGTAATGAGGTTTGGGAGGCAGGGAGTTAATGAAGAAATCATTGTGATACTAAAGTGCGTAACACTAACAGGGAGAGTCACGAAGTGGAAGGAAATAGTGTGGTTAAAAGTATAAGCCAGGGGATACAGCTTGGGGAGATGGTTAAGGTTTAGGCCTTAGGTGTTGAGATAACCACGGTGTGGGGGGCGGCAATTTCAGGTAAGGAAATAGGCCTATGCATTATATGTATTCTTACAAATTTCGAGACAAATTTTCGTATAGCTACTTATGTGTTATTTCACCGGGGTTCTGTCTGATAGGCGCTACTTACTAGCGGGAGCCCGTTCGAAGAACGGGCGTCCCGCTAGTACTAGTAATGTGCGCTGTGCGTAATGCATAGATTGGTGCCGTTTCCGCGTTGTCCGTTTTAATTTAGTTTCACAATCGGTTTATTTAATATACCAAATATGGCTTAAACCTCATTCGACATTTTTTCCCCTCCTAATGCTATACCCTAGTCAATTATGTTGGCAAAATATGACTCATGATTGAGCTGAGGCGCCCGCTGTGGAAACGTTTATTAATGAATTGATTTTGTAAATGTTTTTTTAAAAATTATTATAATTATTCATATTATCAGCCAGTTCTTTTTGTTTTCATATACTTAATGCTCATCGTCCACTGTTTTAATGTATACACATAAATTGCTATTAAGTGGAAATGACTGTTTAAAAGGTGATTAAACCATTTAAACTATCATTAATGATGGACCTCAAAATGCTCTTGATTTGTATTTAAAAATGTATTATTTTTATTGTTTAAACTTTTTATAGGAATTAGGGAACAGAAGAACGGTGCAGTTATAGCTTAGCGTTTAAAATAGGAAATTATTTTATGTGCCGAATTCAATAATCAAAGCATAGGCCTATGCAGCCATGAAAAGTGTTTCAGATTGGTATTCATGAAATTAATTTCGAGTGTTGAAACTATCTGCTTGCCAAATTACACATGATGTATTGCACTTTGGTGGCACACGTGTTCTCACATACACTCTAAAAACTGTGTTTAGCGAGTAAACACTTTTCTAAACACATTCTTTCTATCGCCTTGTAAACATGTTCAGAGGCTAAACGTGGCTAAACGTCATGTGTAAAATCACTAAACATTGGTGTTCAATTTCTAAACACTAACAGTCAATACGCTAAACATACCTTTGCTAAACACATCTTTGCCATCACTTTCTAAACACACTTTTTAGAGTGTAGGCCTACAGGGTGAGTCAGAGAGAACGAGCACTTTTTCACGAAGGCGTCACAAAAATGTAGGCTTGCATATTCAAAACTAATGGTAGCACTATAAAGACCTAAATATCAGTCAAAAGAAGAATTTTCAAAATCGACCAATACATTATCATGTTACACTACTTTTAGTAATGCCCCATATTTTAAAGCCAATCCACGGAATGGTTGAATTATCAAGCCAGTATGAGGTTTGCTTTCTGAATCAGCAGATTTGCCTCCTTTTCTTTTTCTTTCTTGAATTCAGGCTTTTTATTGCTTATAATTTCACAGTTCTATTTATTTCGAGTCATTTGAAACAGTAAAAAGAGTTTGAAATAGACAAAAGGCCCTATATGTAGATTTAAAATAAAAAAGTGTTGCATAGTTAATTAATGTTTTGGTTTAATATGATGCTATTGAAAATAATTAGGAATATTAAATAATCTGGTTCGGCAAATTAACGGACGCAGAATTTATTGCAATTTCGTGGCACCCTTGATCACGCATTATGGTTTAACGCTATACATTGTCTCCTGTGCTTCAAGAGTGCTTGTATTCAGGAAGTAGAGCACTCTGTGAAATATCGAACCCGGTCGGGTAAAGATGTAAATTTGTTACTCGCCCCTTATGGACGTGATGAATGAATAATAATTAAGAGTAAAAAAATCATAACAGCAATGCGTGGACTGTGGATCACCGTACAATAACTCATTTGAATTCTTTATTACTGCATCAATTATTGAGCACGAGTCTGTAAATTACATTGTACATGTATGTACAAAATAATAGTATGATTTAAATTTTGACCATACAGAATAAATAATGAACCAACAAAATGTATTGTGTTGTTTCAGCCACATGGGTCTTTGTATTTAATTCTTGTTTATTATTTACTTATTTATTTATTTACTTATTTATTTATTTGTTTATTTAGTATATTCATTTATTTTTTTATTTATTTGTTCATTTATCTATTTTTAATTATTTTTTAATTTTCTATATTTATTTATTTATTTATTTATCATTTTTATATAATTCTGACGAGTTTAAGTGTATAAGGGGGAAATATATGTTTCAGACAAGAGTGGGATTGATGTTTATGTTTCATAGCAATTCTACGTTTTTGAATTCTCGAAAAGGAGCTCATCATTAATTTGAAATACATGTATTAGGCTATTAGCCTATCATGGACCGTTACGATAACGAAAAACAACACATTTTATTTAAGTCCGTATACCCATTGTGTACACCGTATACGCGTACAAAACACATACATTAATTTGTCTACAATTCACATGGTCTTTCTTTTAAAAATCCATGCCAGCATGCTTTCAAAGCGAACATTTAATTCCACACCCGCTAATTTTATTACACCATACATCAATCAATTAAGGGAAAATAATTCTTCAACTGAAATATATATTCCCGCTCAAATATACGGCAAACAGCACAAGTAAAAATGTCTCGCGATGCCGGTGCTGTGTTTAAGCAAGTCCATGCGCTTACGTTATCAACGTAGGAAGATACCATCTTTTTCTCATCTCCGCCATTACTATCCTTACCCTCACGTATGCCTTAGGTACATGTATAAGACATTGATAGGTATTCAAAGCTCCAGGTTAGTTTCTTTGGTTACATCAAATAAAATATATCATTTTTTTTAGATAGAAATAATAGTCTGCAAGTCGAATTAATCATCTTTGTAAATGGACACTAGTCCAATAACCATGCATAATTCACACCGTTCTATACATTATTATAATGAAATTGAACTTTAGGTAAATGCTATATATAGACAATTCCTTTAATGCATGAATGTAAAATAATCCTGTTGGTTTTCTAGCTCTTTAACGTTGACGCATTTGTCACGCTAGTCGCGCGCCAAAACAATATCAAGTGTGACGGCGTTACACATTGCATAGTTAACGCATTTGTAGAGTTGAGCGTTTGCACACCTTTTGATATGTGATTGATATTGCAGTAAATTGGGCAAGGCAAGGGTGGTTTTTATCTACATTTAATTGCGCTTTTACGTTTGTCTTATTCAGCACTGAGATTTCAAACACAGAGTGCTTCACACAAAAGACTACTAAGTATCGCCTCGAAACGTCCTTCAAAGAACTACTGCCGGGACCACTAATTTCTGAAGATAAATCTCATGGTCAGAATTAACTATTACAGTTATGAAAGACATTTTTATCTTGAAATGACAAATAATAAAAGAGTCCTGAAATGTATACATTATACTTTTAACATGTTTAAATATCAAATAATCCTCCCTTTTTAAAACGGATGTGTAAAATATCCTATAGCATAATTTACTGATTTTACAGCTATCTATATTCTATACTATTCTTACTTTAATTTATGATGCAGATAAAGGATTTTGTCAAGTTGACGGTGAATCCGTTGGCGAACCACCAGAGACTTCATCGCAACTACCAGATTTCCCCGCTGACTACGAGCTGAGTCCAAGCATAACCGACCAGAAACCCAAAACCTCCCTTACGTTTGACCAATCAACATCTCCACCATTCACATCGAAATCAGAGGTAATCAGCCTATTTCAATGTTTTGATCATGTTGATTCAAATGTCATATTGTCAATGCCATCATTGTGTCCCTATAGATTTTACATGTGATCTTACATGAGTTAGGCTTACATTTGTTTTGTTTTCTTTCTTTCATTTTAGTTGTGTTGACCTTTACCCTTCAAAACACCATTATTAATTATCTAGTTTTGTTTGTTTTCAATATGAATCATTCAAATTCTTCCTATAGTTTATGTACATATAAGCCAGAATATGGTGTGATACCAAAGGATCTCTGGGTGGAAACCTCTGGCCTCATACTTCAGACAATTCCTCCGCACATATGCAGCACCCGAATTAAAGTCCATCATTTCTTTGTCAACAGCTTTAAAGCAATGCTCAAAACGCATCTAACGTCTTAACCTCGATTATGTATATACGAGGGGCATTCAATAAATACCTGCAACCATTGGAAATCTCTAAACCGTGACACGTGATTGTATATTAAATAAACTTATGATACTAAAACTGTAAGTCTAACTCTTTTCTCACAGAAAATTTCGAACACGTAGGTCATTTTTATCATCACATTTCAGCACTGTGAATACCGTGATCTCTGGTTAGGGAATTAAATGTTACAATAGCGGGAAATTTGAAAGACAAGTTTATGACATGCATGCGTTAACAGTGTTAATATTGGCGCTTGATTTATATTGCTGATTCTTGTCAATTTTCAGTGCCCAGAGACTATGATGTTTATAGTACTGAGATTACATGATAAAAATGACCTGCATGTTTGAAATTTTCCGTGAGAAAGGGCTAAGTGATCATCTCTATTTCATGTACAATTTATATATTTTTCATGGTAAAAAAAATGATGTTTCACAGGGAACACTTTTTTGACACGCCCTGTATTACAGTTAGGACTAAAAAAATATGTTGGATTGCCCTTTCACGTATCACATCAATTTGTTGGGGTCGGTAGGTCGACCAAATCACACTGGAATACACTGAGGTTTATAATTTAACTAAATTTTGATATTAAAAAGACAAAGTCTAGGTCACATAGAGGTCATTTAGGTGACGAAATTGTCATTTCTAAAAAATATATTTAAAAAGAAAAGTTTTTTAAAAAAAATATTTTGATTTATTTTTTTCTGAAAAAACAACAACACCAAAGTGACTGTGTTTTCCCGTTTTGTACTGTGGGTCGGGAAAGGGCAATCCAACATATTATTTTACGCCTTATACATTAATGGTAATTTATTTTCAGGCAAAATAATGAATTCCATGATTAAAATTCTGCATCCAATTCATTAATAAAAAAACCCTAATTAATCATATATTAGGCGTTTCCTTGTGGCCAGAAATATTCATTCTTGAATAGAAATTTTAGAGACGACAATTGCTGATCGTTTTTAATAGTCTCAAAACTAAATATTGATGCTGGAGGTTTATATTTGTCATGGTTAATATTTGCATCCATAAACATCGGATTCGTGACGTCGTTCTTAAATATATTCGTTCCGTTCCTTTTAATCAACGGAAATGTAGATGATGGACACAATATAACGTTGTGATAAGGCCAAGTAACACAAATTACGTGTTTCTCGTCCCCGCCCGCACCGACTTTTGACGCCGCTCCTATATTTTTGTTATTTATTGTTTTCGAAAATTCCTTCAAAATTCCCATAAAAATCAAATAAAAAAAAATCAAATTGATGATCGATTGCTTCGCCGCGCCGCCATTTTTAAAGCTGATTCCTGGTTTGTTTACTTTGGCATAGATAGTGATACGATAATCGAAACAATTCTTGCAATTCTTGTATTTTGGCTTCTGAAAAATAACAAAAAAAAATCCAAAAATAACAAATAGTAAGGGCCGCCCTCACTGATTTTTAAAAAAGTCCGGACGAGAAACACATATTTATGTTACTTTTATTATATAGCCAATAATATTATAGAAATAAATAAAAAGTGTGCAATGACAACATCCAAGGAAGGGATAATTAAGGGACCGTTCATTATTTATGGTGGAGGGGGGGGGGGGGGGGGGGGGGGGGGTTGGGACAAGTTCAAGACTCGTATGTAAAAATTACCTAACCCCCCTGCATCTGAAACTGAAAATTACATGACCCCCCCTGCTAACCAGTAGCTTTTTACACGACCCCCCCCCCCCCCCACCCTCCCTGAAAAAAATAAACTTGTCACATACTCAAGGGGGCTTAAGGGGGGATTTTGTAACATACAAAGAGTGAAAATAAACTGTCAGATCTGCGCGGCAACTTATTTTTCACTCTAGTAAAATCACTCTAAAACCATGATTTTGAAGTGATTAGGAATCGTATCGCTCTGTAACTCAGAATATATTCATGATTTATGATCAGAATAAATCTGCAAGAAAATCTACTTTCTAAGAAAATCATGAATGTCGCCCCCTGGAAAAGATCACATAATATGCCTTTTAACGTGTTTTAGACACCCTGTGGCTTTAATTTCTCGACCGTTGATGATTAGGCCTATAAAGATGTTTTTCCAACAGATCGTCCGAGGTGCAGACAAGATTTGCTGTCCAGAAGTAGCCTCATAGTAAATGTTTTTGAAGTCGATAGGTTTTAAAGGCATATTATGTGATCTTTTCCAGAGGGCGCCCTCTATTCATGATTTTTTTTAGAAAGTAGATTTTCTTGCAGATTTACATTTCCGATCATAAATCATACATACATTCCAAGTTACAGAGCGATACGATTCCTAATTACCTCAAAATCATGGTTTTAGAGTGAATTTAGAGTGAAAAATATAAACTGTCGGGATTCCGACAGTTTATTTTCACTCTAAAACCATGATTTTGAAGTAATTAAGAATCGTATCGCCCTGTAACTTGGAATGTATGCATGATTTATGATCAGAAATGTAAATCTGCAAGAAAATCTGCTTTTTTTTTTTTTCGATGTTGAGGGCGTTCCCTGGAAAGATCACATAATATACCTTTAAGAAAATATGCGCGAAGCGCAGAAAAAAATAGCATTTACACTCCAAAATAGCCTCTAAAATCACGGGTTCACCCCCATCTTTATAGTTTAAAAAAAGTTACACAACCCCCCCTGTTTAAGAATAAAAAGTTACATAACCCCCCCTATTTCAACATATGAAAGTTACATGACCCCCCCTATAGTTTACCCAACCCCCCCTCCACCATAAATAATGAACCTAAAGGGGGGTCCCTAAAGGGGAAAATCAAAAAAGATAACCGATATATCGGAAAAGTAAAACAATTCTTGCAACAAGGTACATATCCAATACCTTGTTAAAGGTATTTTTAGCACTCCGAAGCGTCGAGCCCCCTTTGTATGCGCTGTTTCTTCTCCCATTGTGCCCCCTCCTTGGATGTTGTTATTGCATACCTGCACAAAAATGAAAACAAAATAATATACAGGCATTTGTATGTAAGTGCAAATTATGATCTTAAGCAACTCGTTGACCTGTATTCTCTTTTTTAATCTCTATTCGTCATCGTTTTCATCATTGGACGTTGAAATATATACACACTCTATAGCGAGAAATCCAATACGTCAAAGCCAAATCTCTTCAATGCCCAAAGGTTGCCACAAAAGAGTGAATGCAGAATTCAATGCAGATTACTCACTCACCCGACCAGTACTCTTAATTGCTATGATGCATAAACTCAACAGCACCGCAGCGATCTATTTTCGTTTGCACGATGAATAATTAATTAATGCACAACACGGTTAACCTAAGACACTGAAGATGAAATATCAAGTATGAATTTTGTTTCTATAATCAATGAAGTCTGTATTTTAAACCGGTTTGTGTAATGACAGGCTAAAAGCAAATTTAAGTATTAAGAGAAAATGAATATATATAATTAATACATAATAATTAATATATACAATTGAGTGAATTAATTTAAATAATTTTGAAAATTAAATTAATTTTGTTTTGAAACATTTTGGGAGATTTCTTTATATAATTAAAACCTTGAAAATGCTTTAAAACCAATTGAAAGGCATGCCCGCTTTTGGGAATAAGCCGCAGCCGCTATTCACCGTTGGGTGATAGATACATGTCTTTCAATTTTAGTATGACTTATAGCACGAGGCAGCGGCTGCGTAGCTGCCGAGTGCTATAAGGAATTAATAGCACTCATCGACAGTACTAGTATACGTAAGTGATGATTTATGTGCCAGAACTCTGCTGTACAAACCCCTGCACAGTTGGACACTGATAGAACTTAGACGTTTTGATTCAAGCAACCCTGATCAAGATTTTAAAAAATCATCAACTAAAACACACACACCCCCACCCCGTTGGGATATAATTAATCAGGTTATTTACGATGTCAACTTTATAGCACTCTGAAGCTGTACAATAAGTGAAATTTGTGGAACTATGGACTGGTTGTGTATGTGCTATTATATCAGAATATAACACGTCTACATAGCATGTGCAACACAAAAGGTTCCTAACTAGGGTGCTTTAATGTTAGCTTATTTAAAATCAGTATCGGTGTCAAATTTCTTCCCCGGAATTTAAGATCGCTCATTCATGAAGATCGAGTGAATACCTTAGTTATGATGACTATAAGTAACCAGACCAAAACAAAGTTGTAGTAGAATTATTTTCCATGGGATATCATTGACTAATATGTGGTCAGCAGTGAACATTTGTGTGAAATCACAACTCGCCATTCGTACATTATACACATGTCTGACCGGTTTCGATAGCGCACAATGTGAGAAAACACTTTTTCCTTCCCGTGGGGAAAGTGTAATCTCACTTCAACCACTTTCTCATTCCCCATACACTTGACTCTTGCATTAATTGACTATCCCTAGTGCAGGCGCCTTCTATAGAGATTATGATATGTACTCTAACTTAATTGATATGATAGCATGGTCACATCATGGAAAACCGTTTGCACAAGTGGAACTGTGTCGAAGCAGTGTGTGCGATTAGACCCGCCAAACTGTCAACAAGTAAACTATGATTTAGTTGGTTCAGAGGCTATGACACACAATCCTGTTATCCAACCACACAGTTGCAAATATAACTGGTATTGCTAAATATCCATACAGTCGTATACAGCTGTGAAATATCTGCAAAGGCAAATAACTCACATGTATCAGTACACTCTGAGTCGTCAAAGTCCGAGTCCATCATCACTTTCATGCCTAAACCAACGAATCACTCAATGTTGGGATTTTATACCATGGTTTAAACCATTTGTATTCTGTCCGCATTTCTCCTACATGTGTATAACATAACTGCAAATAAAGAAATATCTAATGCAAAGTGCTGAATGTAGGCTATCAAAGATGTCTGTTGTATTATAACCATTCTACGTCTGAACAAGTCTGGCTTCAAAGACAGTCTGTATTGAGGAGTCAATTCAAGTCACACACTCACCCCATTATGCACACACTACACGCAGAGAGTTAATGCTGGTGTGACAAGTAGGGGTAAACCAGGAGGGTCAACAGGTCAAACGTTTATGAGAGCTTAGAGTTTCTATAATTTGTATTGGTGTCAGCTATAATATTATGTCTCCATTGGTCCTGGCCTGGTCACTAAATTCGGCTCAGTGAGCTAGCCTGTTATTGGTGAAATATAGGGTGTATACGAAATGCAATAAAACTGCATTTTCATGGAGATATCACATTCATGGTTTTTCAGTTGTATAAAACAGCATATTGAAAAATATCGCGGATCTACTGAGCGCTCGCCTATCCATCTCATAAAGCACTGAAATTCACTGTGATTATTTCTACCAGAACCAATTTATTTATCGTCGGGGGCTGGCAAATTATATATTTTTCTTTCTTCGCTCGAAACAGTTCGCACGGGATTGTGGCACTAAATTGATCCATAAAATTCGCTTGTTTGTCGTTAAATCTTCGGACGGCACACAAATATACAGGCACTGTTCTTGCGAATATTAGACTCAAGTTGACTGTTTGAGAAGAAAGAGTGCACTTTTTGTCCAATCATTTGTCACCATGCTAAAGCCTATACGCGGAAGATTGTCCTCTTAAAGGAATGTTCTTGTTTCCGTTAGATGAGGTTACTAAGGGAACAGTTCCATTTGTACGCGATAAAAATTGCGAGAATGTTCCGGGCCCCGATGAGTTTTTTATCAGGCCCCGATGAGATTTTTATCGCGTACAGTTGCGAGTAGCAAAGGATTATTTATCGAGTAGCGTATTACCGCTTGTTTAAATATAACGAAAGATAAGTGGTCGGTATGTAAATAGAGCTTCGGGTTATTTATTCTAGTTGTAAGGTACAAATTCAGCATTTCATGTTTTTAGAGATAATGTTATTGATTATGGATGTTTAACGTAAATTGTATTATCCTCGTGTATTTGCTAAACAATGTCCCGCTCTATTTGCTAAACATACCCCAGGGTATGGCAGAGGCCTCGTATCGGGCCCCGATGTCTATTTTATCGGGGCCTGATGACTATTTTATCGCGTATCAACTTGAAAAGCATCGGGTCCAAAACATATCAGGCCCCGATACAGTCGCGATAAATTTATCGCGTACAAATGGAACTGTTCCCTAAAAGCATCATAACTTATATCAATTTTTAGGAATGAGGTGTCATATTGTGGAGAGGAAATTTGCTCGTTTAGTGTATATCTTAACTTTATGATACTGCTTTTAAATTAGCTAAAAAAATAGCACACCTTTTATTTTGTATTAGGTGTATACAAGATATAGCCTATAATATTACGATTATACGTGACTTTCTTGACAGGTTACCTCGGAACCTCCAGTGGCAGCTACCACGCAGTCCTTTGAACCTACACCGAGTGAAACCCCGAGTTTGGACAAAGTTGATCGTTCGTTTCCAGTTACTGGGCCACCTTGTCTTAAGGTGTGCTTACAAGCATATTTTGAGATTCCGTATATGACAACTGGTGAAACAGGAGAGGTAGGTGAATACAGTGCTTTCGATCAGGCAGAGCCGGTGGTGGGGGGGGGGGGGGGGGGACTACAGTATAAAAAGAATACGGGTGCAAAGCTGCCTGGGGGACAGTCAACTATAACGCTGTGGGGTGCGTAACCAAATATTTTCCAGACACCCCCTAAACGTGTACGGTATTTCCTCTGACCATGCTGATGTCAAAATTCACCATTAAGTGAGATTTTTTCGTGTCCCCAACCCCAATTTAACCCCCTAAACGAGTAAACTGTCATGTCGACAGGATTTTGCAAAAAGTATCCTTTTTTGTTGAAAATTACCCATTACGCGTGCGACAAACACTGAAACACATAACCCCATCTTAAAACACAATTACCATTAATAGTCGACTGCCCCCAGTGCTGGGACTTTTGAAGGTGGTCGGAAGCCATGCAAAGAAAAGGGGTCTTTAGGTGAGAGAAAGTTTAATTGGCTCCACAACCTGGAAATTTGGGTGAAGAGCAAATTTCTAAAAAAGTCGCGGGTCTTTGGGTGAACAGTTTGCGTATTTGCCAAAAGTAAGACCTTTCTTCAAAAGCAGTGATAATAGTGTTGTTAAGGTTTCAAGCAATATAGGGTTTCTATAGGGTGATTTTTTAAATTTGAATGGGACAAAAGCCAAATAAAGAGGAAAATCTGATCTTTCACCTCAATATTATTTTTAAAAAGCCCCTTTTTACTCATGTATGTAGCCCAAAACCTTAAAAAAGTACCATGTCAGCGAAGTAAGGACGGGAATAGATTAAAGCTAACATATAAGTTCTTGGCCAATTGAAGAATCTCAGCCAAGTGCAACAGAGACGTTCTGAATTTAATAACAAAAAATTCACCAAATATTTCACGTAGAACGGTATTGTCAATAATTGTACAACAGGTGTGGTGGGAGATATAGTCCCCTTGAGCTATAATCCGACCTGTACAGTAAAGTATATGGCACTCATCTTTTATACACGCAACACTAGTTTCACGCTTCATTCCGCATGTTCCGTGTATGTCTATGGACACCGGACTATAGCTCCAGGGGCTGTGGCTTCTTTCACATCTGGGGGAAATAGCGTTTGAAAACGTTATCTGGTTATAATCAGTAGTCACCATGGGCAATAACGCAGTGCCTATTTTACAAATACCAAAAAGCGTACACTACATCGGGCTATTCCAGATAATATTGACCCCCCCCCCCACAGAGGACAATTTCTTACTCCGGAATGCCATGACTCCCTAGCTCTATGAAAAGTATATGGAATTCCAGATCAAACATCAAAAAAGTATGAAATTCCAGATCAAACTTCAAAAAAGTATGGAATTCCAGATCAAACTTCAAAAAAAGTATGGAATTCCAGATCAAACTTCAAAAAAGTATGGAATTGGTGGGAAAAAAGTCTGGAATTCCGATGTCCTCTATAGGGGGGCGTTCTAAATTGTGAAAAAGTCTGGAATTCCAAGAACATGTGACAAAAAGGTATGGAATTCCATTGAAAAATTGGTGGGGAAAAAAGTCTTGAATTTCGATGTCCTCTTAGGGGAGAGGGGGGGGGGGGGTGTAATTATTATCTAGAATAGCCCTTTGACGAAGCACCTGCGAAGTAGCCCTATGCACATTCTTCATCATTTATTTACTGTTTACTTTATTGTATGTAATCAGGTGACTAACAAAACTGCAATTATACCGATAACCGAAAAAGCTGATATTGGAGGGAAATGTGGCAATGGCAAAAATAACCAACCTACTACGCTGCAATTACAATGGGGAGGAGATGAATTTACACTGAAAATCACATTCAAAAAGGTAAGTCAACGCATGGTATGAGAGTGTTAAAAACACGTAGAACATGTCGAATGCGCTAACAATTAGGCATCTGTCTACTTAATATTGTTTTTAACATTCTGTTGGTTGGAGTCCTATGCTTGTTTTCCTTAAAAGTTGAATCAATTGCAAAGCAGCATGTAGACTTCTCCTTCTCGTTCTCATATACGTACACGATATATCAAAACATGTTCCTTGGGATATCGAGTCAATTCTGTATATAAGATTACTCAACTAAAAGACACTAGTAGCAGGTTTCTTGTAATCCTATACATTACAAGTATGAAACATACCCATAATGTACACATCCACTTATATTCTGTCCAATTTGATTTGCTCGAAAATTGTCAGAGTCCACGAATGTCCAAGAATGTCCAACTTCACAACGAATTGCATAGGAAAAATCGACATCGGTGTTGGAATGGACGTATCCATAGCGTATCCATAGCGTATTGAACGTATACATAGCGTATGACTAACGTATTGATAGCGTATGACTAACTTATAACAAACTTATGACAGCGTATGACAGCGTATGCGAGCGTATGACCAACGTATGCTTAACGTATGAACAGATACTGTGGGCGTTTTTTAAGGCCCTGTCACTCCATGGCGTATCGCCTGAACGTATCATGCCAACGTACATGCGAAATATCAAAAAATACGTTGGTGTACGTTGGTATACGCTGATATAAGTTAGGGGTAAGTTGGGTATACGTCGTTTACGTTAAGAGCACGCTGTGATACGCTGTGAAAATTTGGAACACGTCGAGCCCGCGAAAAATTATTGAGTATGTACTCAACGTGTGCTTAATACGTTCTGCATAAGTTCCCGATAGGTTCGTGGTACGTTAGAGATACGTTTACATACGCTGACATACGTTAGACATACGTTTGACATACGCTGACATACGTTAGAGGTACGTTACTCGTAAGTTATAGGTTGGACCTATAGATGTATCCTTCTAGATATTCTAATAGTTATCATCTAGGCTGCGTTTACCTAAAATGGCAACACTTGTCCCGCCGTGTACGAAACTCAATTTCTGTAGCGGCATAAGTCACGTGTTTGTTGTACGCCGAGGATACGCTGAGGATACGTCGAACACGGCAGACATACGCTACGAATACGTTAAGCATACATTGGTCATACGCTCGCATACGCTGTGATACGCTGGCATAAGCTTGTTATAAGTTAGTGGTACGCTATCAATCGTTAGTCATACGCTATGTATACGTTCAATATGCTATGGATACGCTATGGATATGTCCATTCCATCACCGATGTCGACTTTTCCTACGTAATACGTTGGAAATTTGGAACTTCTTGGAGCTATTTTTTGAATACGTCGGCATACGCTCTGGCCACGTGCAGGCCATACGCTATGGTGTGACAGGGCCTTTACATTGTGGGGGTACTCCCACAGTGGAGACCTTTCCAGGTGGTTTTAAATGGCCTCTAGAAGGGGTATAGCCAATCATAGATTTGTATGTCTTTATGGGAGTTTTTTCATACACCTAGAATTACCTTTTATACCAATTACAACACCCACAGGGCATGTTTGTACTTCCAATTGTGTTTGCTTATATAAAATTATTAATCAAAAATAATACTATATAAACCCTGTTGAATATTGTTTTGTGTCAGATTTAAATTATTTAATTCTTTATATTGTCTTTTATTTTCGTTTTTAATTAAAGACGCGGTCGGGAGCTACTGACAATTGGGTGGCAACGCCTATACAGTTTACCTACAACACAGAAGACTCGACATATTTTGACAATGCTAGAGACGGTAGGTATAGTCCGGGGCACTCAACTTTGGAATGACTGGGATAATCGGACGATGACTCAAAAATAGTAGTCATTTGATCAGAGGTTTTAGTGTTCAATTAATGAGAAGATCAAACATTTTGGAATCAATCAATGAAACAAATTATGTGCCGTTTGTGATAACCCACTCTTTGACTGGTGACACCGTTGTTCTAGTGATAGAAAGGTTGCCGGTTCGAATCTGGTTTAAACGAACATTTATGTACTGGCCTACGTTAGGGAAAGATGAATAATTTAATGATTTTAGATTACACATGGAACTAAGTATAAACATATCTCAAATCGATATGAATACATATTAATGTATATGTATGAATACTTCGTAATTGTGATTACGTTGTATTTATATATTATGATCTCGTCGTCCTTAGGAAATTGAAGGACAATTTCGAACGAATAATATCTAGATTCGCGGTCCTGTGTCAGTTACCTCTGTAACCTGTACCTGTCAACGGCAAGAGCATTATTATCTAGTGACACAAAGGTTGCGAGGCTGTATAAAACCATGTTTGTGATCGTGATTCTCCATAAAGCTTTCTGTATATTTTCTACAAATCTAGCAGTAGGCGCTACCCAGTATAAACAATACATTGATTCCACAACGCCTGTGTACGACGTCCGCTCAGTGCACAGCAGGAAAAGAGGAATCGTTTCAGACGTAAATAAGTCGTCCGATAGTATTCTTTGGTTTACCGCACATATCTTTTTATAAGCTGAAAATGTCATTTTTTAGTACAGTATTATAGACTGCTCATGAGATAAATGGGGTGAACTATTTGCCCCGAGTTGATCTTGAGACCGTAAAGCCATGGCAAAATAATAGGATTATACGGTCTCCAGATCACCGAGTACAATAGTTCAGCCTATTTTACGCACGAAGAGCAGTTCATATTTGTTTTATATAACGCATACAAATATTTTAATGGGCAATTTTTGATGAAATTAAACATGAAAAGACCTTTAAAATAATAGGTTAGGTGCATGATTATTGACAAAAAAAGAAGCTTACCGTCAATCAGTCGCCGAGAAACTCTCTCGTGCTTAACTCATCTCATCGATAGAGGCGTAGACATTGCAGAATGAACTCGTCAACAAATAATCATTCATCATTCATCATTCGTGGCTTGTTTGAATACAGCCGATAAAATAATAATATGTGCGGTAACTATGCAGACGACATGTTTACTTTGTGAAGCGATTCCTCTTTTCCTGTTGTGCACTGAGTGGACAATCGAACGTCGCACACAGACGGTGGTGGTATCAATTTATTATTTACACATGCAGGGCCTACTGCTAGATTTGTACAATCTATGGTGTAAATACTGCTCAGTTTCTTGTCAACGATCGGATCGGAAGGTGATCTGTCAACCGAGGAATAATGTGCTACCAAAACCTACTATTGCCCGCTAATGACGTCATGAACGGTCAATAGTTTGTTTTGGTAGCACTTTTTGGACCACCTGTAAATATTCGGGTAAATGGTAGAAATAGCATGGTA
>CM069441.1:40516685-40632793 GCA_035610835.1 Ophiura sarsii
ATTAGGAATCGTATCGCTCTGTAACTCAGAATATATTCATGATTTATGATCAGAATAAATCTGCAAGAAAATCTACTTTCTAAGAAAATCATGAATGTCGCCCCCTGGAAAAGATCACATAATATGCCTTTTAACGTGTTTTAGACACCCTGTGGCTTTAATTTCTCGACCGTTGATGATTAGGCCTATAAAGATGTTTTTCCAACAGATCGTCCGAGGTGCAGACAAGATTTGCTGTCCAGAAGTAGCCTCATAGTAAATGTTTTTGAAGTCGATAGGTTTTAAAGGCATATTATGTGATCTTTTCCAGAGGGCGCCCTCTATTCATGATTTTGTTTAGAAAGTAGATTTTCTTGCAGATTTACATTTCCGATCATAAATCATACATACATTCCAAGTTACAGAGCGATACGATTCCTAATTACCTCAAAATCATGGTTTTAGAGTGAATTTAGAGTGAAAAATATAAACTGTCGGGATTCCGACAGTTTATTTTCACTCTAAAACCATGATTTTGAAGTAATTAAGAATCGTATCGCCCTGTAACTTGGAATGTATGCATGATTTATGATCAGAAATGTAAATCTGCAAGAAAATCTGCTTTCTATTTTTTTTTCGATGTTGAGGGCGTTCCCTGGAAAGATCACATAATATACCTTTAAGAAAATATGCGCGAAGCGCAGAAAAAAATAGCATTTACACTCCAAAATAGCCTCTAAAATCACGGGTTCACCCCCATCTTTATAGTTTAAAAAAAGTTACACAACCCCCCCTGTTTAAGAATAAAAAGTTACATAACCCCCCCTATTTCAACATATGAAAGTTACATGACCCCCCCCCCTATAGTTTACCCAACCCCCCCCTCCACCATAAATAATGAACGGTCCCTAAAGGGGAAAATCAAAAAAGATAACCGATATATCGGAAAAGTAAAACAATTCTTGTAACAAGGTACATATCCAATACCTTGTTAAAGGTATTTTTAGCACTCCGAAGCGTCGAGCCCCCTTTGTATGCGCTGTTTCTGCTCCCATTGTGCCCCCTCCTTGGATGTTGTTATTGCATACCTGGCACGAAAACGAAAACAAAATGATATACAGGCATTTGTATGTAAGTGCAAATTATGATGCTTAAGCAACTCGTTGACCTGTATTCTCTTTTTTAATCTCTATTCGTCATCGTTTTCATCATTGGACGTTGAAATATATACAAACTCTATAGCGAGAAATCCAATACGTCAAAGCCAAATCTCTTCAATGCCCAAAGGTTGCCACAAAAGAGTGAATG
Source organism: Ophiura sarsii (assembly GCA_035610835.1). Lineage (NCBI taxonomy): Eukaryota > Metazoa > Echinodermata > Ophiuroidea > Amphilepidida > Ophiuridae > Ophiura > Ophiura sarsii. Next base: position 40,517,973 of record CM069441.1, read on the forward strand.
CAGAATTCAATGCAGATTACTCACTCACCCGACCAGTACTCTTAATTGCTATGATGCATAAACTCAACAGCACAACAGCGATCTATTTTCGTTTGCACGATGAATAATTAATTAATGCACAACACGGTTAACCTAAGACACTGAAGATGAAATATCAAGTATGAATTTTGTTTCTATAATCAATGAAGTCTGTATTTTAAACCGGTTTGTGTAATGACAGGCTAAAAGCAAATTTAAGTATTAAGATAAAATGAATATATATAATTAATATATAATTAATATATAATAATTAATATATATAATTGAGTGAATTAATTTAAATAATTTTGAAAATTAAATTAATTTTGTTTTTAAACATTTTGGAAGATTTCTTTTCATAATTAAAACCTTGAAAATGCTTGAAAAACGCCTAATCAACCAATTAAAAGGCCTGCCCTCTTTTGGGAATAAGCCGCAGCCGCTATTCACCGTTGGGTGATAGATACATGTCTTTCAATTTTATATCAGAATATAACACGTCTACATATAGCATGTTTAACATAAAAGGTTCCTGACTAGGGTGCTTTAATGTTAGCTTATTTAAAATCAGTATCGGTGTCAAATTTCTTCCCCGGAATTTAAGACCGCTCATTCATAAAGATCGAGTGGATACCTTAGTTATGATGACTATAAGTAACCAGACCAACCGAAACAAAGTTGTAGTAGAATTATTTTCCATGGGATATCATTGACTAATGTGTGGCCAGCAGTGAACATTTGTGTGAAATCACAACTCGCCATTCGTACATTATACCATGATTATACACATGCCTGACCGGTTTCGATAGCGCACAGTGTGGGAAAACGCTTTTTTCCTTCCCGTGGGGAAAGTGTAATCTCACTTCAACCACTTTCTCATTCCCCATACACTTGACTCTTGCATTAATTGACTATCCCTAGTGCAGGCGCCTTCTAGAGATTATGATATGTACTCTAACTTAATTGATATGATAGCATGGTCACATCATGGATAACCGTTTGCACAAGTGGAACTGTGTCGAAGCAGTGTGTGCGATTAGACCCCGCCAAACTGTCAACAAGTAAACTATGATTTAGTTGGTTCAGAGGCTATGACACACAACCCTGTTATCCAATCACACAGTTGCAAATATAACTGGTATTGCTAAATATCCATACAGTCGCATACAGCTGTGAAATATCTGCAAAGGCAAATAACTCACATGTATCAGTACACTCTGAGTCGTCAAAGTCCGAGTCCATCATCACTATCATGCCTAAACCAACGAATCTCTCAATGTTGGGATTTTATACCATGGTTTAAACCATTTGTATTCTGTCCGCATTTCTCCTACATGTGTATATAACATAACTGCAAAGAAAGAAACGTCTAATTCTAATGCAAAGTGCTGAATGTAGGCAGGGGCGGAAATTTCTTGTTAGGTGTGGGGGGGGGGGGGGGATGATAAGTTTTGCCCCTAAAAAATTAAATGTACACTCCGAGCTATGCTCGGACAGGGGGGAGTCTGAGGGGGGATGTGCCCCCTCTGAAGTAGAAAAAAATTCAATTTTCAAACTCATTTGGTGCGATCTGGTGTATACTTTTGATGAATATTGTATTGAAAAGCCATCGCTTCATTTTCAATAAATATTTTGTTTTTATCAATGAACAAAAGAAGTTGAGCATTTTTTATACTGATATATTCTTGATTTTAGTATAGATGGTTTAAAAGCTCCAACAGGGGGAGTCTGAGGGGGGGTTGTGCCCCCTCAGAAGTAGAAAAAAAATTCAATTTTCAAACTCATTTGGTGTAATCTGGTGTATACTTTTGACCAATATTGTATAAAAAGGCCATCACTTCATTTTCAATAAATATCTTGTTTTTTATCTTGTTTTTTATCAATGCACGAAAAAAGTTGAGCATTTTTATACTGATATATTCTTGATTTTAGTATGTAGATGGTTTAAAAGCTCCAACAGGGGGCGTCTGAGGGTGGGGGGATATGCCCCCCTGAGAAGTAGAAATTTTTTCAATTTTCAAACTCATTTCATGCGATCTGGTATACTTTTGACCAATATTTTATTGAAAAGCAATCACTTTATTTCTGATCAATATTGGCTTTTTAAATAGGCAGATAGGCCTATACCAGAAAGAAGTTAATTAGTTACCTCCAAAAGATGGATTCTTAACGTACATACGCGTATGTATCCTAACCAACGTACAATAAACTCCAAACGTTCTTATGTCCCTCCCTCCCTCTCTTTTTCCTTTTTTTCTTCTCCTTTTTCACCTTTTTTCTTTCTTTTTTTCCTTTTCCCCCCCCTTTTTTCCTTTTTTGTTGTTGGTAGATGTGAAAATCAGGGGGGGGGGGGGATGATTACATTGACCATCCCCCAGGTCAAAAAGTGGGGGGGGGGGGGGGGGATAAATCCCCCCACCCCCGGGATTTCCGCCCTTGAATGTAGGCTATCAAAGATATAGTCTGTTGTATATAACCATTCTACGTCTGAACAAGTATGGCTTCAAAGACAGTCTGTATTGAGGAGTCAATTCAAGTCACACATCCCCATACTATGTACACACCCCACGCAGAGAGTTAATGCTGGTGTGACAAGTACAAGTGAACCAGGAGGGTCAACAGGTCAAACGTTTATGAGAGCTTAGAGTTTCTATAATTTCTATTGGTGTCAGCTATAATATTATGTCTCCATTGGTCCTGGCCTGGTCACTAAATTCGGCTCAGTGAGCTAGCCTGTTATTGGTGAAATATAGGGTGTATACGAAATGCATTTTCATGGAGATATCACATTCATGTAGCTAGTTTTCCAGTTGTAGAAAACAGCATATTGAAAAATATCTCGGATTTACTGAGCGCTCGCATATCCAGTACTGCGCATATCCATCTCATTAAACACCAAAATTCACTGTGATTATTTCTTCCAGGACCAATTTATTTATCGTCGGGGGCTGGCAAATTATTATTTTTTTCCTTCTTCGCTCGAAACAGTTCGCACGGGATTGTGGCACTAAAATTGATCCTTAAAATTCGCTTGTTTGTCGTTAAAAATCTTCGGACGGCACAAAAATATACAAGCGCTGCAATTTCTAGCGAATATTAGACTCAAGTTAGACTGTTTGAGAACAAAGAGTGCACTTTTTGTCCAATCATTTGTCACTATGCCAAGCCTATACGCGGAAGATTGTCCTCTTAAAGGAATGTTCTTGTTTCCGTTAGATGAGGTTACTAAGGGAGCAGTTCCATTTGTACGCGATAAAAATTGCGAGAATGTTCCGGGCCCCGATGAGTTTTTTATCAGGCCCCGATGAGATTTTTATCGCGTATACAGTTGCGAGTAGCAAAGGATTATTTATCGAGTAGCGTATTACCGCTTGTTTAAATATAACGAAAGATAAGTGGTCGATATGTAAATAGAGCTTCGGGTTATTTATTCTAGTTGTAAGGTACAAATTCAGCATTTCATGTTTTTAGAGATAATGTTATTGATTATGGATGTTTAACGTAAATTGTATTATCCTCGTGTATTTGCTAAACGATGTCCCGCTCTATTTGCTAAACATACCCCAGGGTATGGCAGAGGCCTCGTATCGGGCCCCGATGTCTATTTTATCGGGGCCTGATGACTATTTTATCGCGTATCAACTTGAAAAGCATCGGGTCCAAAACATATCAGGCCCCGATACAGTCGCGATAAATTTATCGCGTACAAATGGAACTGTTCCTAAAAGCATCATAACTTATTTATATCAATTTTTAGGAATGAGGTGTCATATTGTGGAGAGGAAATTTGCTCGCTTAGTGTACATCTTAACTTTATGATACTGCTTTTAAATTAGCTAACAAAATAACACACCTTTTATTTTGTTTTAGGTGTATAAAAAATATAGCCTATAATATTACAATTATACGTGACTTTCTTGATAGGTTACCTCGGAACCTCCAGTGGCAGCTTCTACGCAGTCCTTTGAACCTACACCGAGTGAAACCCCGAGTTTGGACAAAGTTGATCGTTCGTTTCCAGTTACTGGGCCACCTTGTCTGAAGGTGTGCTTACAAGCATATTTTGAGATTCCGTATATGACAACTGGTGAAACAGGAGAGGTAGGTTAATACAGTGCTTTCGATCAGGCAGAGCCGGTGGTGGGGGGGGGGGGGGGACTAGAGTATAACATGAATACGGTGTGCGTAACCAAATATTTTCCAGACACTCCCTAAACGTGTATTTCCTCTGACGTCAAAATTTACCATTAAGTGAGGTTTTTTCGTGTCCCCACCCCAATTTAACCCCCCTACAAGTAAAATGTCGACAGGATTTTGCAAAAAGTATCCCTTTTGTTGAAAATTACCCATTACGCGTGCGACAAACACATAACCCCATCTTAAAACACAAGCATTAATAGTCGACTGCCCCCAGTGCTGGGACATTTGAAGGTGTAAATCTGGCCCTTTCGAACCCTTGAGAGGCATCTGTGTGGTCGGAAGCCATGCAAAGAAAAGGGGTCTTTAGGTGAGAGAAAGTTTAATTGGCTCCACAACCGGGAAATTTGGGTGAAGAGCAAATTTCTAAAAAAGTCGCGGGTCTTTGGGTGAACAGTTTGCGTATTTGCCAAAAGTAAGACCTTTCTTCAAAAGCAGTGATAATAGTGTTGTTAAGGTTTCAAGCAATATAGGGTCTCTAGGGTGATTTTTAAATTTGAATGGGACAAAAGCCAAATAAAGAGGAAAATCTGATCTTTCACCTCAATATTATTTTTAAAAAGCTCTTTTTTACTCATGTATGTAGCCCAAAACTTAAGAAAAGTACCATGTCAGCGAAGTAAGGACGGGAATAGATTAAAGCGAACGTAGCAATTATAAGTTCTTGGAAGGATCTCAGCCAAGTGTCACAGAGACGTTCTGAATTTAATAACAATACAATTCACCAGTATTTCACGTATAGCGGTATTGTACTGTGCAATCTTTATAACAGGTGAGGTGGGAGATATAGTCCCCTTGAGCTATAGTCCGACCTGTACAGTAAAGTATATGGCACTCATCTTTTATACACGCAACACTAGTTTCACGCTCCATTCCGCATGTTCCGTGTATGTCTATGGACACCGGACTATAGCTCCAGGGGGCTATGGCTTCTATCACACTGGGGTAAACATGTAAATAGCGTTTGAAAACGTTATCTGGTTATAATCAGTAGTCACCATGGGCAATAACGCAGTGCCTATTTTACAAATACCAAAAAGCGTATACTGCATTGACAAAGCACCTGCGAAGTATCCCTATGCACTTTCTTCATTATTTATTGACTGTTTACTTTATTGTAATCAGGTGACTAACAAAACTGCAATTATACCGATAACCGAAAAAGCTGATATTGGAGGGAAATGTGGCAATGGCAAAAATAACCAACCTACTACGCTGCAATTACAATGGGGTGGAGATGAGTTTACACTGAAAATCACATTCAAAAAGGTAAGTCAACGCATGGTATGAGAGTGTTAAAACACGTAGAACATGTCGTGCTTAATACGTTCTGCATAAGTTCCCGATAGGTTCGTGGACATACGCTGACATACGTTAGAGGTACGTTACTCGTAAGTTATAGGTTGGACCTATAGATGTATCCTTCTAGATATTCTAATAGTTATCATCTAGGCTGCGTTTACCTAAAATGGCAACACTTGTCCCGCCGTGTACGAAACTCAATTTCTGCAGCGGCATAAGTCACGTGTTTGTTGTACGCCGAGGATACGCTGAGGATACGTCGAACACGGCAGACATACGCTACGAATACGTTAAGCATACATTGGTCATACGCTCGCATACGCTGTGATACGCTGGCATAAGCTTGTTATAAGTTAGTGGTACGCTATCAATCGTTAGTCATACGCTCTGTATACGTTCAATACGCTATGGATACGCTATGGATACACTCTCAGAACAGGTATTAAATAACCATGGGTTAAAAGAATGTTGGTTAAAAAGTATACAACATTGGTTAAAAATGAAGCGTTGGTTAAAAATTACTTTTAATACTGCGTTGGTTAAAGAGTAAATATATAATTAATTTTTAGTTTATTCAACGTTGGTTAAGGCATCATAATTTTAACCAACAATAGGTCATAACAAGATTCCCGCCAAAGAATTTCATTGGCGAGGAAAATATTTTGCGCATATTATTTAGACCACGTCAGAATTTGTATATGAAATCAATCATGTTATTTCCCCCCACCTGGTATTTACATTGGCGCTCTTCAATTGGCATCATGTTGCCAACTAATATTGGACCAATATTGGTTTTACATTGGCGCTCTTTAATTGGCATTATGTTGGCAACCAATTTTGTTCCAATAGATGGGCACATTATACCAGGGGCGGGAATAACACGATTGATTTCATATACAAATTCTGACGTGGTCTAAAAGTTGCGGCAGCTTTTTCAAGTTATCGCTTCCCGGCCTCGTAGCTTGGATCTTGTGCCTTGTCCAGTCCCTTGTTGGTCCTGGCCACGGGTTGGCGCCAATATTGAAAGCCAATATCGGGCCAATGAAACATCATTGTAATGTTGTATGGGTTAAAGTTTAGCAAAAAAAATAAAAGTTTAACCAACATTTTTTAACCAACTACTGTTGGTCAAAACATATTAACCAACGAATGATTAAAAATTGTAACCAACCACAGGTTAAAGTTTAACCAACCACTGTTGGTCAAAACATATTAACCAACAAATGATTAAAATTTGTAACCAACCACAGGTCAAAGTTTAACCAACAGCTGTTGGTTACAGTTTTAACCAACCAATTGTGGGGTTCACCTGGTAACCTCCCGTTGGTTAAAATTTTAACCAACATGGTTAAAGATTTTAACCTTTGTTCTGAGAGTGTACGTCCATTCCATCACCGATGTCGACTTTTCCTACGTAATACGTTGGAAATTTGGAACTTCTTGGAGCTATTTTTTGAATACGTCGGCATACGCTCTGGCCACGTTCAGGCCATACGCTATGGTGTGACAGGGCCTTTACATTGTGGGGGTACTCCCACAGTGGAGACCTTTCCAGGTGGTTTTAAATGGCCTCTAGAAGGGGTATAGCCAATCATAGATTTGTATGTCTTTATGGGAGTTTTTTCATACACCTAGAATTACCTTTTATACCAATTACAACACCCACAGGGCATGTTTGTACTTCCAATTGTGTTTGCTTATATAAAATTATTAATCAAAAATAATACTATATAAACCCTGTTGAATATTGTTTTGTGTCAGATTTAAATTATTTAATTCTTTATATTGTCTTTTATTTTCGTTTTTAATTAAAGACGCGGTCGGGAGCTACTGACAATTGGGTGGCAACGCCTATACAGTTTACCTACAACACAGAAGACTCGACATATTTTGACAATGCTAGAGACGGTAGGTATAGTCCGGGGCACTCAACTTTGGGAATGACTGGGATAATCGGACGATGACTCAAAAATAGTAGTCATTCGATCAGAGGTTTTAGTGTTCAATTAATGAGAAGATCAAACATTTTGGAATCAATCAATGAAACAAATTATGTCTATACTCTGTTTGGCCATCTCGAGACAGTGACGTAACTGAACAGACGCAGCTTTTACGCACGCGTGTGTATCTTCCGCCTTTCAACGCACGTGTTTGTACGCCAGCGCCGCGAGTATGCGCGCGCGTTATGTGATGCAATTAGTAGAATACGCGGTTACGTCACTGTCTCGAGATGGCCAAACAGAGTATAGTCAATATGTGCCGTTTGTGATAACCCACTCTTTGACTGGTGACACCGTTGTTCTAGTGATAGAAAGGTTGCCGGCCGGTTCGAATCTGGTTTTAACGAACATTTATGTACTGGCCTACGTTAGGGAAAGATGAATAATTTAATGATTTTAGATTACACATGGAACTAAGTATAAACATATCTCAAATCGATATGAATACATATTAATGTATATGTATGAATACTTCGTAATTGTGATTACGTTGTATTTATATATTATGATCTCGTCGTCCTGAGGAAATTGAAGGACAATTTCGAACGAATAATATCTAGATTCGCGGTCCTGTGTCAGTTACCTCTGTAACCTGTACCTGTCAACGGCAAGAGCATTATTATCTAGTGACACAAAGGTTGCGAGGCTGTATAAAACCATGTTTGTGATCGTGATTCTCCATAAAGCTTTCTGTATATTTTCTACAAATCTAGCAGTAGGCGCTACCCAGTATAAACAATACATTGATTCCACACCGTCTGTGTACGACGTCCGCCCAGTGCACAGCAGCAAAAGAGGAATCGTTTCCGACGTAAATAAGTCGTCCGATAGTATTCTTTGGTTTACCGCACATATCTTTTTATAAGCTGAAAATGTCATTTTTTAGTACAGTATTATAGACTGCTCATGAGATAAATGGGGTGAACTATTTGCCCCGAGTTGATCTTGAGACCGTAAAGCCATGGCAAAATAATAGGATTATACGGTCTCCAGATCACCGAGTACAATAGTTCAGCCTATTTTACGCACGAAGTGCAGTTCATATTTGTTTTATATAACGCATACAAATATTTTAATGTGCAATTTTTGATGAAATTAAACATGAAAAGACCTTTAAAATAATAGGTTAGGTGCATGATTATTGACAAAAAAAATAAGCTTACCGTCAATCGAGTCGCCGAGAAACTCTCTCGTGCTTAACTCATCTCATCGATAGAGGCGTAGGCATTGCAGAATGAACTCGTCAGGTATATTGACAACAAATAATCATTCATCATTCATCATTCATCATTCGTGGCTTGTTTGAATACAGCCGATAAAATAATAATATGTGCAGACGACATGTTTACTTTGTGAAGCGATTCCTCTTTTCCTGTTGTGCACTGAGTGGACAATCGAACGTCGCACACAGACGGTGGTGGAATCAATTTATTATTTACACATGCAGGGCCTACTGCTAGATTTGTATGGAACGCCGTTTGTAAACATTTGAACAATCATAACTTGTGTGTGTATATGTAACATTTGTGTGTATATTATTGGTTGTGCACACACAAATTATGATTGTTCAAAGATTTACAAACGAGTCCGAGTCCACAAGGCTTGAGTCCGAGTCCAATGGGTATGAGTATGAGTCCATACTAGGACTCATCCATTGAGTCCGAGTCAGACTTGCTCCAACACTGCCTTTAACCTGTTTAGGGTCCTGTATAGCTGAGCTTGCATAACTGGTCATCCAATTACATTTAATACTATATAGTAACAGTGCCTTTTCTCCAAACGCCGTTTGTAAATCTTTGAACAATGATTGTTCAAAGATTTACAAACGGCGTACCATGGTACGCCGTTTGTAAATCTTTGAAAGTTCAAATATTTACAAACGGCGTTCCATGGTACGCCGTTTGTAAATCTTTGAACAATGATTGTTCAAATGTTTACAAACGGCGTACCATGGTACGCCGTTTGTAAATCTTTGAAAGTTCAAATGTTTACAAACGGCGTTCCATGGTACGCCGTTTGTAAATCTTTGAAAGTTCAAATGTTTACAAACGGCGTTCCATGGTACGCCGTTTGTAAATCTTTGAACAATCATAATTTGTGTGTGCACAACCAATAATATACACACAAATGTTACATATACACACACAAGTTATGATTGTTCAAATGTTTACAAACGGCGTTCCATAGATTTGTACAATCTATGGTGTAAATACTGCTCAGTTTCTTATCAACGCTCGGATCGGAAGGTGATCTGTCAACCGAGGAATAATGTGCTACCAAAACCTACTATTGCCCGCTAATGACGTCATGAGCGGTCAATAGTTTGTTTTGGTAGCACTTTTTGGACCACCTGTGAATATTCGGGAAAATGGTAGAAATAGCCAATGTCATATGACATGGTATCAACCAATGAAAGCTAATGAAATGATGCCAATATGTTCATTCGTTATATAATTGTGAATGATGAATAGTTGTAATTATGAATAGTTGTAATTCACCTGAGGGTGAATTCTGAAACGAGACCTCTATCGATGAGGTAAGTTCAATATGGGAGAGTAATGTTTCCTCGGTGACCCGATAGAGTATTAGTTAACTTTATTTTTGTCGAGAATTGAACAGCTTATTAGTATTATCAAGGAGTTATTATAGTAAACTTAATAACTCCTTGGTATTATTAAGATCTGTTCATGTTTATTGTATCAAAATCGCACACTAAAATTGTTTCATGCGTTATGTACAAAAAATGTAAAACACATATGGACTGCTCTTTATTCGTGAAGTCCCATTTCTTCCATTATATGAGCAGTCTATATTTGTGTATGTGATGTGGTTTTGTCTGACTGATGGTTTTATACCTCGTAACACGTGTCGGATTTGATATGATGTTATCTTTCGCAAGAAGACATTTTTAGGAGTAATAATGACATTAATTGTTTATAACTACCGTATTTAAAATGAATGATTGTTGTAGTAAACTACAAGACAATCGATTTCCAGTTGCGTATCCAGAGGGGTCGAGTCGTGTCGGTTGAGATTGGCACTGTCGGTTGTCGAGCTCGACTTTTCGTGTCGATTTGGGGAATGGCACGTTCTCACCCCCCCCCCCCCCCCCACCCCCCCCCCCCCCCCCCCACCGCGCTCTCAAATTTCTGACCCGGCGGCCGGCCGCAAATGTCCAAAGCTGACAGCCTCATTTTCGGCTCACTCTTATTTCTGACCCCAAGATTTTCGAAATTTTCGCAAAAGGTTGCCCCGTAGTACGAGCGTCTACAAGTGCAACTGCTGCGTTTGTCTAGAAAAAATCCATTATTCATTATTTTACTATTGGTTATGTTTGATTTTTTCCACAGCGGGTAAAAAAGTAGTATCCAGCAATTCCGAATTCTTCGAAAGCCCGTGGAGGAAGTCCTTTAAATGCGAAAGCGACACTGTGGTCACTATGACGTCAAAAGATAAATTAGATACAAGTTTATTAACAATCGAAACACTACAGGTGCAACCGTTTATGGATGTAAAAGTCAACGGAACATGGGGCAAAGGTATGTTACAAGTAGGACTCTTCGAGGGTTGAGCGCCAGAAGGCCGTAACTCAACTTTTGGGCCAAATGAGATTTTAGTACCAAAATAATCCATATAACCTATACAGTATGTTCAGAACCATACAGAGATAACTCATAACCACTCTCAATTTGACTAAAACTAGAGTTATAAGTTGGGTGCTACAGTGTATTGTAATGAGTCCCGAATATTTGAATGTTGATTATCTCAGAATAGCATTTTTGAGTTACGGCCTTCTGGCGCTCAAATCCTCGTCTTATTCTATTAATAAACAAAATTAAGTTTGGACATTTTTTTGGATGTTTCGTGATAAGTTGATATTTTTTGACATAGGCCTACCAGTGGAAAGCCGACGTGTTCTTCTTTTTAATGATATCACATTTGTAATAGTCACTTGTTTTGGTGCTCAGTCACTTGCTTGGGAATGTGGTGATGGAGGACTCAATTAAAATGTCCCAAATTCACCAATAGTTTGAGTTCAATAGAACGACTGTGTCGTGTGTTCTATCTATGAAGTGTAGGCCTGTGTTGGCAACTACAGTGTAGAGTGATGCTCTATTGACTTTTGAGAAAAAATAGTGATGATTTTGGCACATTCAGATTGAGACCTCATGAAACAAGTGATTGCTACAAATTTGGTATCATTGGAAAGGCATTGAACTCTTAGAACAATTCACGAAATATACGAAATAGGCAATTGAAAAATAATTTCCGAACTTATTTTTGAGGGGTTTAGTTTGTTATTTGTGCATTATCTGAGGTAGAATGCAATATCATTATGGCGGGCTCCAGAATAAACGTGAATTATACCGTTACTATGACTCAATGGAATCACGATAATACTACAGAAATTTATTACAACATTTCCATTGGTCTCAATTTAAATACATAAGGAGTATGTACAATGGAGAACAACATACTCCATGTACAATGATGTACCCTTGCATCGTCGTTTTTGTCTAGAGTAAAGCGCTGAGCAACGTTAGAACCCCGGGCTCGAACGCTGAGCAGTATTAGCGTTGGCCACCGCTACACGTGTCACATTGGCTTCGACCTATGTGTTTCTATGGCTTAATGGTCATGGGGAACCAGCGTATTATATCATGAACCCTAATACGCATGTGTGAAAGCGTGAAATAGTTAGAGCGTAGAGTATGCTTTCGGTTTCTTATACTTTGGAGCCCAGCCTATTTCGCAGCTCCGACCAACTATCAGATACATTCTGCGACCAAAATTCTAAAGGGGGGACTTAAGGAAGTTTTTGATTTGATTTTTTTAATTTTGTGAGTGCTGTAATTATTGAACTATTAATCAAATGCATATAAAAGTATACATTTACAAATCGACTCCTCATTAGTGTCTTAACATCATCATCAAGTGATTTGGGCATTTTTAACTCAAAATTATGTTTGTTAGCTTTGTTCAAAAAATTGGGTCAAAAAAGTGGTTTTTTGTGATTTTCTCCAAAAAAAAATCAACATTTTTGGTCAAAATTTATGCCAAATGTGGATTCTCTGATCCATTTCCCTTCCAAAAAGGTATACTTTTATATACATTTGAGTCATGGTTCAATAATTACAGCACTAACAAAATTAAACAAAAAACTTCCTTAAGTCCCCCCTTAAACGTTCGCACGCGAATGCTCAACGTACAAATGTATACATAGCAGTAGACCAGCCAAAGGCAATAAATGTTTTTAAAACAATTTATCAAGGCATTTGTTGTTACAGTTTGACACCTAGGCTAAATAAGAACTTGAATATAAAGCTTTCCAATAAAGGGGGGTGGGTGACAAAATTAGAAATAGATTATTATGTCATTTTCAGCATATAAAGGCCGTTTTGGGGCAAAAATGTAATTTTTGAACTTTTTGTGTTATTCATATCTTTGAATAATTTACTATCCACCAGTAATCAATTTGACCTGATTTAAGCTTTAGATCAGGAGTAATTTGGACTTAAAGCTGCTAAAATATAAAACGGTTTCGTTAGCCAGTTCGGTTGACTTCTTCAGTAATGGCTTGATCCACTTCTTTTCCCCGCGAGATATGATATTGTCGTTCCCAGAATGCAAAGTTGTTTAGTCTAGTAAAGGGTAAAGAAAAGATTAAATACAAATAGGCCTATAGGCCTAAACCCTAAACTAGACTAAAAGAAACCCGGACGAGGACTATACCTCTGGATGTAATTAATAATTGAACACACGTCAAAATCTTAGTATAAATATGAAATCCAAACCAACATAAACCAAAATAAAGAATGAAACTCTCAGATAGTACTAAAACAATAATCCAGTAATAATAATACAAGTCCAATAATAATAAAAAATAGTACCGTAAAACGGGGTGAATAGGGACATAGGGTGAATAGGGACAACAATGGGAACAGTTTTTTAAATGTCACCCGGCCAGTTTGTGTACCGTAAAACAGGGAAATAGGGACATGGGGGCCTGTAAAATATACAATAAAATAATCCTCCCAGAGGGAGATTATCGGTAGAATCTATATATGATCAGTACCGAGGGGGAAATAGACAAATCGCGCTCATAATTAGTCAACGTGAACAAATGAGATGAAACCGGGATAAGTCGCCGAATTCTGGAAATGACCAAAGTGTCAGAAGTAAGACATAGCTTGATTTTGATGTGGGTTCAATTATTAATTACATTCAGACTCGACTCCAAATTGCTGGTAATGAGCTTGAGGTGGTGACTGAGCCCAAGCTTCTGGGCCTTGCCGTCCAATCCGATCTTGGCTGGCAGTCCCAAGTCAATAACATGCACCAAGAAGTCGCCTAAAACGCTTCGGAATGCCAACTGAAGACTTGGTATCTGTGTATGTTGGTTTACGTTCGCCCAACATGTGAATATGGCGCCCCTGTCTGGCATTGTATTGTAGTATCGGTAAAGATCAGGCCTATCAACTTGAGCGCCTGCAGAAATGGGCATGCCGTATCATTCTCGGCGCTCAATATCAATCCTACATGGATGCTTTGGACCAGTTGACACTCCTAAACTTAAAAGACAGGAGATTACAAATATCTCTTCAGTTTGCCCAGAAATGTTGTGACTCGGAAAGGTATTCCGACTGGTTCCCTAGCAACAAAAAGACCCACAGGATGAATTTGAGACGCACCAGTAAATATTAGGTTCCCAGATGCAAAACCAAAAGATATGGAATAGCCCCATCCCTTTCCTTACTAATCTCCTAAAAAAGCAGCAGTAACTATGCTTGCTAGGGGGGGGGGGGGGGGGGGGGGGGGGGGGGGGGGGGGGGGGGGGGGGGGGGGGGGGTGGGGGGGGGGGGGTGCTAATTTGACTCTTGGGTAGGTTTGTGATTCATTCCCTGTGTCATTCAAAAATACTGGTTTTAATTTTTAATTATTTTAAATGTCACCCACAGTGCAATATTAGCTTCCACCTGATAACTTTAATTATTTATGATTTTTGATACCTTTTAATCTCTTTTAGCATTTTTAATGTTCAATTGTGATGTTATCTTTGTATACATTTCTATGAGTATTTGTTGTTTTTATGCCAATGTAATAACCTTGTAATTCAGCTTTTAGCTGCAATTTGGTGATAATAAACTATGAACTATGAACTTGGGGTAATGAAATGATCCTTCAAGGTCAAACCATGTATATGATCACTTGGGATTATTAATAGGTATAGCACATTCGCTACACTAGGGTCTGCCACACAAAGTGTGTGCACACTCAAGTGAATTTACTTGTTTATTAGGCAAAACTTAATGAACTGGTTTGAAAAAACTTAATAATTTATAAATGTACACTCTTCACCATTAATTAGATTGATCTCTTCTCTATCTGAATCTGAAGTTTGGTGATTATTCTACACCTAGAAGTATTTAAAAATACTTTTTATGCCTTGCCTGAAAGTCACACACTTGGGTCCCATTGACAGCACACACTAAGCAATGCAACTCAGCATTGAAAAACACCCATACCAATAATTGACCATTCTGTTATGATGCACTCCTTATTTGGCACTGAGCTTGCTATATATGGTAGCTATGACCTCTCTGTACATGACCCTGGGTCATACATATCAATCGAATGTTATTCGGCTGAGTTGTGGCTAGTTACATAATGTTTAGGAATTTGCTCTAAATTTTGATATAATTGCCCGATTTGAAAATTTGAAGGCCCAATTTGAAAGGTAGAAGGTACCAGATGCTAGTAAAAACTCTCTACTTTTGGCTGATATGCTTAGTTTGTATATCCATTGAATGCATCACACCAGAAAAAGACCCCAAAACACAGAATAAGCTTATTATGGTAGCTTACTGCAGACCTCTCCACAGCAGTTGCACCGATCGATAGCAACATACTGGAAATGGCTAGAGAATATGTTCAGGAATAAACTTATGTAAACAAAATGCGAGTCAAACTGACATAATTTGCATATATGCAAAATTTGAATACATAATGAGCTCATTGGCATATTTAATGAGATAATTAATTAAATTTTACATTTTAATATACGTCTTGTCACAGGTAAACAGTATACCAAAGCTCATCTCTCTACTGCTTGTAGAACTTCAGATATTCACGTTACGCATATTAATTAGCTGGACTTAGTTATTTTTTGACGATTTTCAGAGTTGCGATTATGAATTTTGAATAAAATGGCATATTCTGGAGTCTGCTGTACAAATATGAAATAAATATCATGTCTGATTTTAATAGAAATGGATAAACCTATGGCCAGTATCTTGCATCTGTGTTTTGTAGCTACTGTATGTACATAGTTTTATAATTAGAAGGGTGTAAACTTGCTAAAATGTCAGTTTTGACCTTAAATGGCACTTTTTGGCAGATTTCCGGTCATATTTTCCAATAATCAATGGACAACATCTTGAGAACCGTACAACCTTTTTGCATGATTTTTTTACCAAATTTCTACTTTTGCAATTACCTACAACATGAGACTAATTTTGTACACTTTCAGTGCATTTGAATTTTTTGGGTGCTATACCTATTATTAAATAATCACTTTGTGGCTATGGTCACTTTAGGGTTATTACACTATCCTTTGGATCGAGCCAACCAAGGTTATTAAATTACGACTTGGGACATTAAATGATGTCTTGGGGTCATTAGAATATCACCTTAGGTCATTAGAATATAACTTTGGGTCATTAAATATTCGCCCAGGGTCATTAAACGATCACTCCGAGTCATTAAATGGTCAATTGGGGTCAATGAATGAACACCTGTTGTTATGAAGCGACCGTTAATGATTACTTATGATTGTGGTCATTAAATCATCACGTGGGGTAATGAAATGGTCATTCAGGGTAAATAAACTATCACCCGTGGTCATTATACAATTACTTTGTGTCAATGATCTCCAAGAGTTATTACAAGTAAATAATAGTTTAGCAGTTTAGAACATATTATTTGGTGAATATGATGCAATGATATACGTATTATATGCTATTTTAACTTTTAAGCGGTTTTTCGGCGGCCATCTTGGATTTAAAGTATGTCAATAAAGCAAAATGCTGGATATGAGTTTTGAGTATTCTAATACATACATCCTATATTTAACTGTATACTTGTTATCATATATTTTGGCTTATATAAGTCCTTTTATGATATGTGATAATCTTGGCGGCCATTTTGGACACCATCTTGAATAACCCTTAGCATACCAAAATAATCTTGGCAACACCATGAATATGTTTATGGAACATGAAAGGAAGATCAAAAATTTGGTTTGGTGGAGTCTTGATGTGCACGGAAGTCTCCGTATACAACCCACTGAATGCCCCTTTACTGTTAAATTTTACCCGAGTTGTCATTATAAGTCTATCTATAAATGTTATAGACCATTTCAAACTAGTCTGCTAATTTATTCAAGCATCGCCTGATAGATTAAGCAACTAGCAAATATGAGTGGCAAATAAAACTACAAAACTGAGAAAAGTGGCTATTTGTACTCCCTGTGCCCTTATTTTTTATATTTTAGCAGCTTTAAGTCCAAATTACTCTTGATCTAAAGCTTAAATCAGGTCAAATTATTCAAAGATATGAATAACACAAAAAGATCAAAAATTACATTTTCCCCCCAAAACGGCCTTTATATGCTGAAAATGACATAATAATCTATTTCTAATTTTTTCACCCCGCTTTATTGGAAAGCTTTTAAGTTCTTTATTTAGCCTAGGTGTCAAATTGTAACATAAATTTTTTTTGAACACATTTATTGCCTTTGGCTAGTCTACTGTAGCGTATTGATCACAACGCATTCACATGCACAAAATTTTAAACATGTTTAAAATTTACGTTTTTATTTTGAAACCACAAAGAAGATATAAATGCACTATTATAGGCCTCCACAAATCAGGAAAAGATAAATTTCAACGACCATTGAACATAATAATATGTACTGCAATTGTTAAAGTTTGATTCTGTTCTACGACAACAGTTTTCACGAAGGCAAATTGTTTTTGACGTGTTTTATATTAATGCTATACGTCACATGCGGCCCTTACTTATTTCCCTGTTATTTTAGCCTTGAAGTCTAACATTGTTCAATAGCTGATTGATCATGTTTATAGTGCGAATGCTTGCAAATGACAGTATGGACATTATTTTCATATTAATCTAACGTTTCAAAAAGTCATGTTAACAACTTATGGTACAAAATGACAGTGGCGTAACTAAGTGAGAAAGAGAGGGCACGTTCCCTGAAAGCCACTCGAAGAGGGCGTCAAAATGGAGGGGGGGGGGGGGGGGGCGGGGGGGGGGGGCAATTGAAAATGAATTATTTACTTGTTATCTGATTTTCTTTGGGGCACCCAAAACCCTAAATCGATGCATGATCCAACCTATCATGAATCAACCTTTAACGCCGAATTCAAGGCAATTCCAATCAATTCTGCCTAAAATTGTCGATGTCAACAACAGGTTCTGTATCGTCATATCTCTCCAATAAATAGGCGCAAAAACACGACCGGGAGGGAACACGACCGGCTTTGTTGTTGGAAGATAATGTATTTTCCGGCGTGGACTCGTCCTCAGAATGAATCGAAAATCGTCGCGCTGTTGCGTTTATAACATCCGCCATTTTGAGTGTTTGCCGAGACCCGCAAACGATGTTGTTGATTTCAAGCAACCCCTACATAGACACAGTGCAACCGCTTTACATGTAATATCTTACCGATCATAAACGCAAGTGCATGGTTACTACGATATGGAATATATCGTGTGTTTAGGATCTGATAAAGAAACTATAAATAATAACATTTATGTTGGAAAAACTCTAGTTTCACTGATAATATTGCAATCATGTTTACACATTCTGGAAACCTTAAAGAATGTCCACTTTTGATCTAATTAATAATAAAATGAGGTTTTGAAATTGCGCGTGATCAAAGAGAGGTATGTCTAAAACCTGCTCAACCGATTTGACGGGAAATGACAATGTGTCTGTAGCCTGAGCTGTGCATCCCGGTAAATGGTATCATCGCTGCAGTATCGCACCGCATGTCTTTTTAGGTTTATTAATTAATTATACTTTTTGTTGATAAGCAATATGAAACATGATATATTAATTTTAAACAAAACCAAATATTTGTTTAAAAAAGTATGGTGCATAATATCGAGATAGCGCTAGCAGCAAAAGAACGTACATCATAATGATGGATGCACCAAATTGTTTAAAGGTTTGAACCGACGTTTTATTTTTAAGTTAAACTTGGTGTAGGTATTGCCGCTTTTTATTACTTTACATATTACATATTACAAAAATGGGTGCGATAAAAAAATAATATAAAACTGTTTGTAATCCATGAAATCTATTAAGTTTGTACATTGTACAGCAACGCGTCATTTTTCATATAATCTGTTAAACTTTTTTTACATACTTCTCAGTGATCGTAAATAATGAGAACCTAATTATTATTTTTTCCTCGAAAAGACATATTTGAGAACCTAAGTTTTCCAGAATCCATGAATCTGAATTTCATGATATGAAAGCAAGACTGTAGAGTTCCGATGTTGCATGTTTGAGTGGTCAACCTAGTGACGCGCTATTTGTTTGTGTAACCTAGCAAGGGATTGTGTAGCACGTATTAGGGCATAGATTTAGGGTTAGGTTTATGGTTAGGTTTGTGGTTGTAGGGTTATGGTTATGGTTATTGTTATTGTAATTGTTATGGTTATGGTTAGCGTTATGGTTAGCGTTAGGATTAGGATAAGGGCTAGGATTAGGCTTTAGGCTTTAGGGTTAGGGTTAACATTAGGGGGGGGGGGTGCCCCTCTAGGTTACCAAAGAAAATATCACGAGCCGGTCTCCTGACTCGTATATAATTGGAAAATTAATTGATCACATTTTATATTTTTCCATAAATAAAATGTGGTGATTATAAAGGTTTCCTAAATGTACAAGCATGATTGCAATTCCATGGTGTAAAACTGAAAATAAGGGTGCCGTCCAAATAAGTTTGGGACACGCTGTAAAGGAGATATGTAGCTTTGTAGGGAAGCCTTTTGTAACATCCATCTAAATATTTTCGCATATGGGAGTCATTATTAGAATATTTCGTCGGTAAACATGTCAATACAGCCAGGGTTAAGGATTGTTTGCAATGAACATATGCGTAAATTATCACAATCAACATTTTCGATATCGATCAAAATCTTTGACATTTTGTTAAAACCCATTTAGAGATTGTTTAGAAATGTCAAAGATTCTGTATTAGTATAGTTGCTGATGCTATTTTGATTTAACGCTCTAGGGTTGTGTGATTTATTGTGCTCGAGCTGTATAAATAATAGTATACAGTGTGAATCAAACAGAGGTTGAAAATCAATGAAAAACGTTTTCAAAGAGCATTCTGCCGCTCATATGAAAAAAGTTGATCCTTGCTATCAAGAGTCATGCATTATTTAATAAAAGAACCCATTTCGGGAGCTGTCTACGAACCAACGAGTACATATTCACAAAGAGTCATATATTCAAATGAGATTTAAACCCAGGAGTTTCAATCACACAGTAGAACGGTACCTGTGTTGCTAAAAGTTGAGTCAACCCTAACACATTCCATTTTTTTTGTCAGATTTAGTGTTTCATATTATGAGGAATACATGTAAATCCGGGTGTAAATGAATTTCTCTCTGAAATGAGAATGCATTATAAATGGTTCCGTTGCTTTTTCATTAACAATTCCATGAACAAGGCGTTACTATTTATATCACTGAATACTGATTTTACCCATACTTCATTTTAATCCATCTCTGTGTATTGAATGTACCAGGTATGAGTATCTTTTACATTTGAATAAATCTGTAAATTTGGCTCTTTTGCTCACTTAAAAATGCCAGTAGTAAAACGTTATCTATTTTTAAAAACCTTTAAATAGTAACATTGTACCTAAACATAGTTTAAAATTACAGACAGCAAAATGCCAGCAGAAGCAAGACTTTTTGTCAATGAGAAACCAAACGTAAATCTGAAATGTAAAAGTGAATAATCAAATCAATTGAGTATAATTGCGCATCAATATGGTTAATGGTTTGACGTGCCGGTGAAGATCATTGATCACTATCGTCATACCAATGAAACGTATAACCTAAGAACAGGTGCAAAGCACAATGCAGGCGTCGGAAATATGAAACACTCTGTCACTATGTACAAATTCAATCAAACGACAACTTAAGATACGCATTAAACCCTTCTTCCATAGATCAAGTTACGACACGATACGAGAATTAAAACAAATTTGATTACATGATGATATTACTATTGTTTATATAACCATTTTGAACCTGAAATAATGTTATAAGCTAAACTAGATGTAGATGATACGCGCCAAATTTTGTAAGAGGCCGTCATGTTCATGTCAAGATATCGAAGTGCTCCATCTCTTGTTTCAAAATGACATAGAGAGTGATATCCATGTAACTAATTAGCCAGTTAGCTGCCATCTTGTCGGGATTAATAATTCAGTTTTTTCTCGATAGGGTACACACCACCATACTAACTCCCATTGAACCGCGTGTTATTAATAGGGTGTTCAATCGCTTCTCCTAGCCACAACCCACACCCCCTCCATAACTGGAGGTATTTTCTTAGAATAATCCTGTTTTTGTTCTCTTCAACATATCTGTTTTTCATATAATTGTGGATCGTAAAATACAGATTTATTCAAATGCAAAAGATATTTATACCTGGGAGATGCAAACAATGAAGCATATTCTTCCACTCATCTTTAAAAAAATCACTGGAAATGCCCTTTGCTATCGATCAAGAGTTATGCCTCTTTTGAAAAAAGAACCCATTTTGGCAACTGTCTGGTGAATGCTAAACTCCTTTGAAACTATCCGTCTAAGTAAAGAGTAAAGAGTACAGATGTATTCATATTCAAAAGATACTCATACCTGGTACATTCAACACACAGAGATGAATTAAAATTAAAGTATGGATCAAATCAATATTCAGTGATACAAATAGGTACGCCCTGTCAATGGGAATTGTTAATGAAACAAGCAACGGAACCATTTCATTCTCATTTCAGAGAGAAACTCGTTTACACCCGGATTTGCATATATTCCTCATAATATGAAACACTAAATCTGACAATAAAGGGAATGTTTCAGGGTTGACTCAACTTTTAGCAACAAATTATTAATTTGATGCGTACCATTCTACTGTGTGATTGAAACTCCCGGGTTTAAATCTCATTTGAATATCGTCAGCTTAATAAAATAATAGCCTAAGTCATTTGTTTACCAATTTGAGATTATTGCCTTAATTAGCTCTTTACTATTAGTGGCACCTATGGTTAAAGTGCTTAAATTAATCATTATTCAACTCAAAAGTGTGCTATCAAATCAAAAGGATAATTGCCTAAGTCAGCATATGACTTCGGCAGATTTATTTTATTGTCTTAGTCAAACAGTTTGACTTCGGTAATTTTTGTAACTTCCAACATAGCCAGCCGTAGGGCAAAATGCTTCAGTAAAACCATCACAACAAATGGAGTTATTGCATCGATAGAAGCTTTTAATAAAATGACTTAGGCAATTATTTTATTAATCTGACAAAACTAGATATTTGTTTTATACAATTTCTTAAAAGTAGTAAATATGACTTAGGCAATTATTTTATCAATTATTTTATTAAGCTGACGATATATGACTTTTAAATTCCACGGCAGTAAATAATTTCAGTCCTTGTAGACGACAATCAAAACTTTTTTTATTAGCTGGCATCCTGTGGCCAATTGATTATAGAATTAATCAGAAATGGTACTTATTGCTCCCAAATGATTAAAGTTGTAGTTTAATCCTGATTTTTGAACTATTACCTAATACTACAGTGCAAAAAGAAATATTTTCAATGCATTTTGTAGGGTTTTTGGGTGTATTTTAATTGTAAATGTTCTGGTAACATTTTTCAACTTTTTCTGATAAATGAGGGCGCTACACCAGTTGTCCAACTCTAGGGGCTAATTTCTCGGAACTTTCGGGGATACCATATATAATTGTTTTGATTAAATTATCAAAGATATCATGAAATTTAAGGAAAATGTCAAATTGAGAAATTCAGTCGTTTTATAAGCGAGGAAATAGGCTTTTTGTAACCACCATTTTACATGTAAACGCATAGAGAAACCATTTGGTGGCGTGAACTCCTTAGTGGATCTGTACTCGTTGGTTCGTAGACAGCTCCCGAAATGAGTTTTTACATTTTTAAAAGTATGCATGACTTTTGATAGCAAGGATCATCTTAAAGTGATTCTTGTTTCATATGAACGGAAGAATATGCTCTTTTAATACGTTATATCATTGACTGTTTGACTCACACTGTATAATAATAATAATTATACAGCTCTGGCACAATAAATCATACAACCCTAGAGTGTTAAATCAGAATTGCATAAGAAACTGGTACTAATAATGAATCTTTGACATTTCTATACAATCTCTAAATTGGTTTCAGAAATGTCAAAGATTTTGATCGATATCAAATATGTCGATTGTGATAATTTACGCACACGTTCACTGCAAACAATCCTTAAACCCTCGCTGTTTTTACACATTTACCGACGTTAGCCCGTGTGTACCCGGGACTGCTCCGTCGATAAGCTCTTCCGGCAGCCATTGAATACATGGTGTTGTCGCCGGCCTTGCAGTTATCCCTCTCTGTGTGGGAGCACATCCAAGTGCTTTTCCCTACAAATGTTTTACAGATTATTTGTCAATAATCTCTAAATCTAATTTTACATTTATTTTGTTTTTATTCCTTGTTTCCTTCTTCTCAGTTGAACAGTGTGAAAACGACAAGATAGTAAAACCAACTAGCAACGTGGCCTCTGTAGCCGTGGGTGCGACACTAGGTTGTCTTATTCTTATAGTCATAATTGTCTACGCTGTGGGACGAAAGATGGGGAGTATCACCGACAGAACAGGTTACAAGGCTGTAGAGTAAATGAATGTTTCGCACGTTTGACGAGGGTTTCACAATTATTTCAATCATTTCAATCATCCGTACAGCAGGTAGATTTCTGAAATGGAATATTAACGCCTGAGAACTATTAACCCGGGTTGGTGGCCCGGGGGGGGGGGGGGGAGTACTTAGTGGATATGAAGTAACGGGGATGTGCCACCCAATAGGGTCCCAATTTTCACCCGGCTGGTAAATGACTTTTTGACAGAAATCTGAGGAAACTCAAATAATATAATAGGAAAATATATAGGAAAATTATGGGTATCCGGTAAACATATGGGTCCATTTTTACTCGATAATTTGTAAATGATTGTGTTCATTTTCATTTTGCTGGCGGCACATCCCTACCAACGTTTTATCCGAGTACCCCCCCCCCCCCCCCTCCCCATAGTTGGTGGTTAAGGGAAGATAGATGAACCATTTATTGCCAATCAGGTATGTACGATTGCATCCCTGGTGAAAATGTGCATAAATCACCCAGAAGCTATATTTCAATTGGTCATTCAAATTAGCTTGTCATATTGTAAACCAATCATAAACGCTGTTAAGGGGTTAAGAGATTATTATTAAGCGCCATGTCAACAGAATCATTTTTGCTTTTTACGTTCATTATTGCAAAAAGTGTACGTCAGTTGTTGGCTTTGTGCGTTTGTTGTGCGTCGTGATAACGGCAGGTTGACAATTGCATAATTGTAGCATAATTGCTTGTCGAAACTCGTTATCCAATCAGGTGAAAATGAACCATTAGTATCATAGTTCCCTACCTTGGTAATGGCATATTTAGATTGGCATTATATATGGGCGTACGTCATGTACGTATGCTCTTTTGCAATAACCTCAAACTGTGTTCCGCGAGGCTTTCCAACCCATTGCTATATGAACTGATGAGATATTTTTGACCAGACTGCATTTATTTTTATTAGGTAGTGTATCATGATTAGGAGTGTCCATCTTCCGTCGAAGAGATAGTACACATGTACCGGGAATGTGATGGTTTTAGTTGCGCTCTATAAAGTTAGTAAATGTTCCACACATTAGTCTTATGAGACATCCTTTTGACTAACTTTAGCTCATTTGTAGAAGAATGACTAATTTATTTTACAGTGCGTTTGATCCGACGAAATGTTGATGTATAATGAATGAAAAAAGTATTCATATCTTTATCTTACGCTACGCGATTAATCTGTTGCATGGGATCAAATGCAACGTGTCTTTCTGAATGACATTTCCTCCAGATAATGATGGGAAATGTCATAACATTATACAGCGGATCCAATGAGGGCTATCTTATAAGACGAACAAATGCAGTGGTGTGTTGGTATTCTGAAACGGTGGTCCTAGTTGGATGGGAACTTCGTTATTATGATTTAATAATGTCACCTATTCGATGGAAAAAGGGTTTTGTGGATAGCGAATTTAACTAAACCAACAACTAAATTGTAACTTCCTTTTCGATACCTATTCACCAGCGGAGTGTTACGTTACGTGTAATCCGATTATCACCATGTCAACTGGATCACGCTTTTGAGTTGTGAACCCCGATCCAAATGATCGCCACATAAAGTCTATACCATGAACCATCACACCAAAAGGTGCATGATCCAGTTACCAGGGGTTATATAATCACTTCGATAGTGCACATTGCTTATTAATTGACCGCGTCCTATGTCTGGACAGCCATATTGGTAAAAGTAGTTATTGCACTAATACGAAAAATATTCTAGGAAAAGTCTATTGCTTGCCTTGCTCAAGGAATAACAATAACACTATGGCGGAAGTATTGTGAAACTCTCAATTTAGTCAATAACTAATGCGAATGTTATTGATATGAACAATTGCAACGGACCAATTGCTGAAAGCGGTGGTAATTTATGAATTTTAGTATTTTATTTAAGTTATTTCGCGCCATGAATGAAATATACATGTTCTTCAAAATAATTGTGTGTATCACTAGAATCACTTTTTGTACGGGTAATATGCTTTTAAAAAGTGCAATACGATATTAATTATAATTTACAGTTTAATCAGTTCCAATTTGGCGAGAAATATTCGGTTTTTATCTCTCCACACGCAAACAAAACCATGCTTACTCGCGCGATTATCGAGCCACAAGCACGCGGTTTTAGCGGCACGCACGCGTCACGCATATAATACACATGCGCTTGTTACCTTCACGCACGTCCGTGGTCTTCTGAATTAATTCGATGCTGTAATGTAAGGCTTCGCCAATTTGGAACTGATCAAACTATAGAGATGATTTACATAGTGTAATAGTAACTATATTGTTATATTTTTAATTTGTAATAAGTGTTTGTACATGTATTCTTCAAGTAGATTCAAGGTCAGGTATAGACAGCAACATGAACTTCAACGTATAGATAGTTGCTGTCGCTTCCGGCTAGATAATATAAAGATGAGTGACTAAAGGTCAAAAGTGTAATATTGATTTTAATAAGCATTAAACATGACCATGGTATGGATTGGGGTACACTGCAGCTGATGCGGTGAGCTGGGAAATGTTAAAGATCCTGTAAACAGGTTGAACTATAGTTATGTCGATTTAACGCTAAGAAAAATATCATTATCATGCAAATCGAGCAATTCAGAATGAAAGTGTCGTGAATTTTATTTCCTGTAGGCCTATATAAAATATCAGGCACGAAACAAATATTGTTCTACGGTTCCGACCGACACATTTTTTAAAGACATTTTGGGGCGGGGAATCACATGCTAAAGAAAACCTACCAAAATAAAAATGTTTTGCTTGTCAAAAAAACGGCAACATTTTTTCAGTTTTTTGTGTGATTTACGGTCATTGTGAAGGGAAAAAACTTAAAGAAAAAAACGGAGTTCCTTTAGTATACCCTACCACTGCATGTCTTCAACGGGGACTTTTAAAGAACGACCCATACACTTACACAGTGAGGAATACAAATGGTACGGTATTCTAAAGCTTACCCAAAAACAAAAACGTGGCCTAATCGAATAATTTAAGCCTTTACGCTATCGCTGTACAATGCCTTTCGTTATGTCATTATGCATATTTCCTACTTTTATCATTAGGTCTACTTAATTTGATAAGCAGACAACCATCGTCCGTCAAAAGAAACTAAATTTAAATCGGAATTTAAGGAGACCAGTCACTGAATGAAGTCTTTAACAATCTCGTATCTGTTAACGGGCTAACAAAATCACATGGGCATCGATAGAGCATCTAAGGACATACATGCAATCACAATGGCAGATATTATGTTCATCGGAGCTTTCAGTTCCCATTACCATTCTCCCGGTTTTGAATTTTTGCCACGACAGATTTCAGTGAGCAACTCTCTAAAAGTTTGATTGGAAATTATTTCGATGGGAAATATATCTCCGTAAGATATTGTATTATCTATAACAAAACCATGTATTAGGCGTATTCTGTGTAGTTTGTCAAAGTTATTCATGTGACACTCGTAGCAAATTGCTGATTTGTATATGTATGATTTGAAATTATGTATGTGTGTGCGTATATGGGAGGGAGAGGAGTAACGAGGGAGTTGGATTTGAGTGTGTTTGTGAGAAACAAAATTACGACTTCTCATGACTAGACATTCAAACCGAAGATGATTATTCGACCAGAATGGATTAACCCTCGTCCTCCTGAGACGTTTTTGGTACAAACATCCCACACATGACGTCATTTGCCGTCCTCAAAATCCTGTCGTATTCGTCTGTACAGTGAAATATAGGCCAAAATTTTCGCCAGAAAAATTCCAAATATTGGAATTTTACCCGGTTTGTTTGCTTATAAGTGAGGGAAATGGTGTTTCTAACATATACTTATAACTATAATATTCAGGGCCATAAAATTAAGATATTTTTCAAAATGGCGATTTTTAACAATTGTAAGGTGGCAACCTACCCTCGTACTTAGACGGCTTTCCCTACCCCCAGATAAGGTGGTACCCTCATTTTATTCCCGTTAAAATTGGCGCAAGTGATATAAAAGCGATCCCCTAGACGCCCTATGTCACTGTCCTTTGTGTTTTAGCGCAATCGGGGACATTTATTAAGGTTGGTGTCAACCCTGTTTGGCGCCAAATTTATCAAGCACTGTAACTTTTAAATCATAAATGTGATATAATAAAAGTATACATTTTTGGTAATGAAATGAGTCAGAGAATCCATTTTTGGTATCAAATTTTACTAAAATTAGTGATTTTTACATTTTTTGCCCAAAAA
Organism: Ophiura sarsii; assembly: GCA_035610835.1. NCBI lineage: Eukaryota > Metazoa > Echinodermata > Ophiuroidea > Amphilepidida > Ophiuridae > Ophiura > Ophiura sarsii. Next base: position 40,545,753 of record CM069441.1, read on the forward strand.
TCACCTTTTTGGCGCCAACAATTTTCAGACAACCTAATAATATCAGTTTATGATTAAAAATTCCAAAATTTCACCAAAATCATCTAAAGTCAATTATCTAGGAGCGAATTTTTTTTTTTGGCTTAAAATTTGTTTGTTTTGAAAATATTGACCAAAAAGTGCCAAAAAAATGTTTTTTATCTCAAAAATCTCATTTTTGGCACTTTTTGGTCAATATTTTCAAATCAAACAAATGTTAAGCAAAAAAAAAAAAAATCGCTCCTAGATAATTGACTTTAGATGATTTTGGTGAAATTTTGGAATTTTTAATCATAAACTGATATTGTTAGGTTGTCTGAAAATTTTTGGCGCCAAAAATGTGATTTTTGGGCAAAAAATGTAAAAATCACTAATTTTAGTAAAATTTGATACCAAAAATGGATTCTCTGACTCATTTCATTACAAAAATGTATACTTTTATGTACATCACATTTCTAATTTAAAAGTTACAGTGCTTGATAATTTGGCGCCAAACAGGGTTGACACCAGCCTTAAGGGGTGGTAACCACTACCCCCCCCCCCCCCCCCCCACCCCCACCCCCCCCCCCCCCCCCCCCCCTCCTAGGAGGACGAGGGTTACAAATATGGTCAAACATTTGCAGAGCTAAATAGTGTGTTGTTGTATAATAGTAAATGTATATGTAGAGTACACAAACAAGCAATATCACTATAACATATTATGTAAACAAAAACAAAAAAGAGATATTTACCAGTGCAGTGGTATATATTTTATTAATGAGGTTACGCAATACGCATTGAAACGAAGAACTATTGCATGGCATCAAGTACGAAATACCACGAGTACTGGGTATTGAGGAATTGAATAGCTACAATACTAGTGCTAAGATTGATCAGCAAAAGTACTATTGCATGGCTAAAGTACTATTGCATTGCTAAAGGACTAATGCACGGCAAAAGTACTATTGCACGGTAAAAAGGCTACATGGAATCTAATGTTGCAACTTATGAATGCTACATGACACACTTTTATTGAATCGTGACAAAGCACATAAGACCACGATGTAAATTCTAATAAATTTATGTATATAGATTACATGTGTAACATTTTGAGTCTAAAGACTGACATTAAATATGACAAAGAAAATTGTTCTCAGCGCCTAAAATCGGAATTTATCATGTGTATGTGTTATGTTTTGTGTGTGCAAGCAGAGTTGTTTTTCTTGAATATTTATTTAAAGTAAAAACAAATGGCTTCAGATCATCTTTCCACACGGTTCACTACTGCTGATGTGCTTGATGTGTGGTATTTGTGTCAAGGGGAGGGTCATCGTCGGACAAATACATTGCGCGTTTAAAATCGCGTATCGATTGTGGGATTGATGACGTTCTTATACTTTCAAACATCCGCATTTTGATTAGAATACGTTTCCGAAAATTCGTCTCCATTTTGCACGAATCATTTCACAAATAATATTGTCTTCTACGACACAAATTGAACAATGCGTATACTATAATTCGAGATATCCTGTAGAATCCACGCAGTCAATACGAGCGTCTGCTATGGCACCTGTCGATTAAATGAAATCAATGATGACACGAATGGTGAAGATTAATGTTAAGAAATCGATGTGAAATACGATGAATTACACTTATGGCAGAGGGTTTTTTTCTTCTCAAAGCAATATATAAGTGGTAGATTTACAACGTTAGCAGCATGAGAGTAGTCTTAATTTTATGTTGATAGAATTCAAAATTAAACAAACCGAACTTATTGATCTCAACACAAATTGAAGACGTACCTTAAATCAGGGGTGTGCCACTGAGCTTGCCGATCGGAGGCCACTTTTAAAATTAAAATTTGGTCGGCATAGAACTGGTGGCGCTATACCGATCAGGCGTGATTGTAGCAGACGACATAGGGGGGGGGGTGGGGTACCGCGCCATTTTGTCTCGAAGCAATGATCATGAAGTCATATTTTGGTCGATTTTCTGAACTTTTGTATTGGATTTACGTGCAAAATATATGCCCTTGGCAGCATACTTTCCCGGGTGTGTGGGTGCACTTTAAATTTCAGATGTACTAAAATGGACGGATATCTAACCAATTTGATAAAAAAACACGATCCACACACCCCAGAATTGCAAAAAAGCATAAAATAAGTCCACTTTTTTGTGCCTTTGAACAGAGTGGCGGCCCAATTAGCACGGTTAGTGTAGTGGATAGAAAGTCGACATGAGGAGCGAAAGGTTGTGGGTACGAGCCCCATTATAGGAGCACTTTTGTTTTATATGCTGGATTTGCTTAGCATCATCTGTATGCTTGCCCACGCGGACACCACACTGCAATATACAATAAATATATGATTACACATCAATTAGAATACACAATGTATGTGGATAACTGTTAGAGTAGCATCAATAAGAACTCTATATATTGCATGAATATGGTTATTATGCATAAATACAGAATGACGTACTAAAACATTCACTAAATTACAAAATATAATATAATTCAATTATACAAAAAGCATGTGGAAAACGTCCCATTTTTTTAGGTAGAGAGTATTCTTAAGAGATTTTTTCCACATGTGTTTTTCAGTGTTATGGTACTTAATGATATCATGTTGGATATTTTGAAATGACGGTTTTGAACCATTGCACCTATTTCTGTATACAGCAAATTTCGCAATCAACAAGATGTTATTGAGACCAGTATGTTTCCTTATGGGGAATTTGCCAAAGAGAATGTCATTATCGCACAGCGAAACCTTAATTTTACATTTGCATAGTATCCATTCCTCGAGTTTTCTCCAGATGGTATTAGTAATAGGGCACATACAGAATATATGATAAATTATTTCCTGGACCTGATAGCAAAAAGAACATCGATCTTCGCTGGAAACCTTTATCATCTTAAGGAAGTAGTTTGTGCTCAGGATACGCTTATTCGAAACTGAAACCATCTTAGCTTGATATCCCCAGTACATTCAAACGGCGCGCTGCAGATAGTTTTCCATTTGTTATCGTCGATGTACTGAAGTTGTTGCGACCATTTTAGCTTGGCTTTATTTTTGAAATTGGGTAACAAAATGTTGTAGATACGCCTACAGCCCTTTTTGTCTTTCAATAGAATATCAATGTTTATAGGAATAAATGGTTTTGCAACCGGCTTAGCATTAGTAAACAATGACACTTTTCTAAAACTCTCAGTAATAGTACGTATTAGCCCATGGTACTCAAGAAAGTTAGTTCTAAGATTAACATATTTTCTCCTGAGTGCTTCCAAAGAGTAAAATCCTCCCTCTGGGTCCATGAGATCATTAATATAGAGAATGCTATTTTGAACCCAACTGGAATAGAACACAATATTTCCACCAATATTAATCTGGGGATTGTTCCAGATACATGACCGTAGAGCTTCGCTGCAATCGTTTAGCTTCATGTGTTGCTGAAACGAATTCCAGGCAAGAAGAACTTCCTTCCAGAAAATATTGCCCATCTTATTAATAGAATTGGTCCACCTACAGGTGCCACAGATAAAGTTATTCATGTCCTTCAGCTGTGAGAAATACAGAAACATGATAACAGCTTTATTGGAACTACCCGCCCTTAGAAGACGTCTAATCCATGATATTTTCAGAGCGTTGAAAAATATACCAACTTGGATCATTTTTGTACCCCCTTCGTCAAAATCGCCACACATCTGGTCCCTGCCAATCCTATCCGTCTTGCCTTTCCAAATAAAATTAAAAATCATATTGTTAAGCTCATGTATCAAGTTGCAATCAGGATTGGGAATGGCCAGAACCAGATGACTGAATCTCGAGATAAAGAGGGACTTAACCACTGCTATTCTACCCAGAACTGTCAAGTATCTCTTCGACCATTGTTTCATCGATTTGCGAATATCTTCAACAATACTAGAGTAGTTTAATGCTGGCATCTCATGCAGATCAAGACTGAAATCAACACCGAGCATGGAGAATCTATTCCTAACCCAGTTGAAATGACTACAGGTACTTAAAGGCAGCTCCTTCCGCTTAGAGCCTATCCAAACAACATTTGTTTTATTGCTATTTATACGTAACCCAGACATAACCGCAAATTGATCAAGAACATTTAAGGTTTCTACAAGCGACCTCTCACTACCGTCAAGAATAAATGTGGTATCATCGGCGTATTGTGTGATTTTAAACTCCTTGTTATCAATAACAGTGCCCTTCATATCATGGTTGTTTCTTGCCATCGTCGCAAGTACTTCAGCACACAGTAGAAAAAGGTAAAACCGTCATTTCAAAATATCCAACATGATATCATTAAGTACCATAACACTGAAAAACACATGAGGAAAAAATCTCTTAAGAATACTCTCTACCTAAAAAAATGGGACGTTTTCCACATGCTTTTTGTATAATTGAATTATATTATATTTTGTAATTTAGTGTATGTTTTAGTACGTCATTCTGTATTTATGCATAATAACCATATTCATGCAATATATAGAGTTCTTATTGATGCTACTCTAACAGTTATCCACATACATTGTGTATTCTAATTGATGTGTAATCATATATTTATTGTATATTTGATTTGTCATAGCAGATGAAAAAAATAAAAAGAGAAAGAATTTTTTTTTTATCAAAAATGTCTGGAAATGGAGCAGATCAGTACTTACCAGTCTTACCGGCTCGTAACATGCGGACAAAATGGCGACGAGAAAATGTTTGCGTGCCAAGGCCCATGCGTTGATATGTTGATAGACGCCCAATTTGGTGTCAGAATTACACCAATTGGTGTCATGCTGCTTTGACACCTCTACAAACCGTGAGCTTTCCCGCCAACTATTGACGCCCTTGGAGTTATTTCAAATAATCTGACACCAGTTTTGGTGTAAATCACTAAATGATCACTGAAAGGTGTCCGTCGGACACTTAACGGTGTCACCGTAAATTATGTGCAAACCCATATCATTGACGATTACACCAATTTTTGAGTCAAAATAACACCTTTGTAAGTGTCATTTACAGTTGACTCCAAGAAGGTGTCGCTGTGACACCAATTTTTTTTCAGTGTAGAAAAGATCGGCCTGGAGTTATCGCACGACACACAAAGTTCAACGAGCCTACTAAGGATTGAACACCCCCTAATGCCATACTTTCTGACATTTTAGCTTTTTGCAACAAATTCAACAATGCCACCACTTTTACCTGTGGCACCTGTACCAATTGCCTATCCGAATCAACTTGCGAGCCTAAAAATGTCAAAATCGTCGAGGGCCCCTCTGTTTTCTCTTGTGCTAATGGCACCCCCCAAATCATAACTCATTTTCTGGAAAGCTATTAATAAACCATGGCAAACATTTGTCCCACAAATAGATAATCATCAAGATAATGACAGATCGCATCAGACCTAGTAATGGACTTCATATGATATTCTAAGAATGTTGCAAAACATTCGAACAAAGCACAGCTTCTCGCTGGTCCCATTGGAAGACATTTATCAACAAAATACTTATTATGAAATTTTAAACCTAATAACTCAAAATCACCTGGATAAATAGAAGACTAAAGGCTGATTTTATATCAGATTTCGCCATTAATGCCCCTCGTCCTTCGAGCTGGACTATTTCAACGGCCTGGTCAAAATGTTAATATTTTACTGAGCAAATCTCATCAGGAAATCGATCATTGATAGATGCACCCTTTGGGAAAGATAAATGTGTGATCAACCTCCTCGAGGTTTTGAAAGAATAGCGACGATATCCCAATTTAAAACCATAAGAAAACCCATTATGTAACGTATCCCTACCCATGTCACTAGGATAATTCTCTAACCACTGCAATACCCACATGGACCTTAATAGGGGTTGGTGCGAGTGAAAGGAGCAGACTTTTGCCCCCCCCCCCCCACCCCCCTTGCTGACATTTCTCACTTTTGGTGTTGACTTGGTTAGAGCCCCTATCCCCCTGTCCTGCACGGTTCCCTTTATCCCCTGTGTTCCAACATGCGTCGGCCCCATGGCCCCACTTGAAGCATGACATGCATTCGTGGCTAAATTTACATCTGGGCCTTGAACATCCCGACTTTTTATTGAAGTCGAAACACATTCTTGAGGTTTCTTTTGAACCTGCATTGACTGGCCTGTTGGCATCCTGAAATGACCTTTTCCCTTGAAAATTTTGCTGCTGGCTATATTCTGGCATGGCTAACTTATCCAAAAACAAGTCGGGATCATATGCAGCCCATGAACGTGCTGGATCTCTAGCTTCTACCGAAAATCCCGATCATAATTTAGCCACCCTATCTTTCTAACGAGGTCAGCATATTTGATTAACTCAATCGCCCTGTCTGGATGGCGCTCTAAATAAATAGACATAAACACAAAAAATGTACTTGTCCACCTATAAATAGAAGAAAAAAAAGATTGCCTGGCTTTCTGTTGCATTGGCTTGAAACAAACTTGCCCTCCCACCTGTACAAATGACATAGTCACCTCGCTCTCCGATGGTTCTTCAACCACAACCATGGCATATATTCACCCCTCCAAATTTTGTCCTTCAGGGCCATCGGTACAAATAATCCTAATGGGGCCCCCAGTTGCCTACCTCCATACTGCAACTGGTTATCAATCACTGGGATATTTAAAATGCCTGTATGCTCCCCTAATCCCTCCAAATTCCTCTGTACATGTGAGAGGCTATTTTGCCTTCGTGATGCTTCCCCTTGACCCTAAAGGGGTCCAAAATCAACTGGGTTTGGATGGCTGTGCCCCTCACCTGATACTGGTGGCTGTAGTGCCATTCCCACGCTACTGGAAGCAGAGGCACCTGCTGGATCCTACGATCCCACTTGACTCAGTATCAACTAGTGCTGAATGCGGCCTTGTAGTTGCACCTCCTCTTCCTTGACCACGACCCCCTTGACCTCCTCGACCGCCTTGACCCCTCTGACTTCTCCTTGTTTTTGAAATTTCTTCCTTACTTCACTTTGGCTCTATCTACCCGAATCTTCTCTCCGCTTCTGCTGTTTCTTGCTGGTTTTAAAACAATTTTTTCAACACCTCCTTCTGATTTGAATGGTAACTTGGTCAACCATGAGGCACATTTTAATCCGGGATCCACCTGCTTTTGGTATTTACCGCATATGAATAGCCTCATATCAAATCTTTTGGTCATTGCCGCATATGAATAGCATCATACAATAGGAGCACCCCTCAGCTGCACACACAATGGAGCACTGACCTGGGGAAAATGCCCTATCAAACACACCACCCTTGCTCTCTTCTACACCCCACCCTCCTCAATTCTGTTAAGACTAGAAACACCATCTGCCTGGTCAATCTAATGCCATTTATACTCAATTAGAATATAAATGTAATTAGGTTCCACTTGTTCGTCGATATCACCAGTCCATGTTGACTAATTGTAAATATATTTACGTTTGTACACTCAAACCAATTAATGTCAAAAGCCTAACTTCAGTCTGTTTAAACAGTAGTGTACCGTGTAGTTAAAGACACTAATGGATATTTGAACATGTAAGCTCGTGTAGAAATGGCTAGAATGGTTTGGCAGATACTTATTCTGTTAAGCTGCGTTATTTGTCGAAGAATCATAATGAATAATACATAATGTATGTAAGTGTATTTACGTTATTGCTCATTGCTGACCTGGCTCTTGTCTAGTATTCCAATTTACCGTCGTTTTATTAATGACATTTTCTCTTTATCCTCTCAAGAGCAAATTGTCAATTAACCCGCGCTATTCATCTTAACATATTAATATATCGATTACAAAATCCTTCTGTTAAATTGCACCATTGTGTTATAATATGGAATGTACCTGTTGAATAATTAGCAACCTGCATGACTGTAGCCTATTTTTATTGCCAGGGAAATTATGAGTAAACTGTAGATATGTTACCATAGTGATACTGATATCATCGCATACATGGTTAATAGAATTGATTAGATGCAGGAATACTTCGTACAACTTGATGCTGACATGAGACCATCTACCGATAATAATGAATATCCATCGCATTATTCCCTTAATTATCGGCATTATGGGTCCACGAACAGCCAACGTTGGAAACCAGTAACCTTAATTTGTGTTGATAGTTGTTATCATCATTTTATTAAATATTAAAGGCATTGTTAGTCATCTTGGTATAGATGCACTTTGTACCTACTAGGTCAAAGTGTTTGGCAACGCTTTTTCATGTAGTCATTCGCGGAAAGAAGGATAAAATCTAATGTTTATTCGTTTTGCGAAATAAATAAATTTGTAGGTAGGTATAAAAGCCAATTATCAAATATTTACTTTCTGCATGCTGGGAAGGATTTGCAAAATTGGTTTAAGGGGTGTGTGAACCCTCAGGTATAGCCTCCGTAAAACTGCCGTAACTTCTTCAATCTTCATTTAATCTTTTTAAAAGTATACCATTTTTTGCAGAAAAGAGTTCAATGAATCCAACCATGATCATGAAATAGACAATTTTTGAGAAAATTATAAAAAAACACGGTTTTTGACCCATTTTAGGTTTGGAAAAGATAAATAATAATATATTTTGTCAACTGTTGTCATACTAGTTTCATTATAATCTTAATAAAATTCCCTAGGAGGGGCTTTTTTCCTAGGAATATCAGATTTATATTTTGAATTATCGATCGTTGATTTTTTTTTCTCCTTCAAAATCATGAAAATCACATTTTTGGCACTTTCTGGTCAATAATTCAAAAAATAAAACAGATATTCCAAACAAACAAAAGAGAGAATTGTATTACGAATATATTAAAAAGAATTGTATTACGCATATATTAAATCTAGAACGACAAAATTTGACAAAATATATTTTTAGTTATCTTGACGAAACCTAAAATGGGTCAAAAAAGCTGTTTTTTGGTCAATTTCATGTTCATGGTTGGATTTATTGAACCCTTTTCTTCCAAAAAATGTATACTTTTATAGAGATTAAATAAATAATGAAGGAGTTACAGCAGTTTTATGGAGGCCATGCTGAGGGTCCACATCCCGCTTAAAGTCATTTTCCAGAATAGGAACAATGTCATGAGATTTGCAAGACGGTTTGATAGAATTTAGTACAAATCAAATGGCCCATATCGAAAATAACAAATGTTGGCCTATCTTTGTAAATGCTATGGCATTAAGGGAATGGTTTGATATTGATTCATAATAAGTATGGCTGATGGAAACTGAATTTCAAGTAAATAACTAGATATTTATGTGTGGTGTCGAGTTAGTCAAGGCTAGGCATGTGTTTACTTTATGCTCACAAGGACTAGAACGTTTGATCACATTTCACCTGTTTTACAGCGTCTCCATTGGTTATCAATTCGGTATCGCATCCATTTCAAACTTCTTCTCCTCACCTGGAAAGCCCTGCATGACATGGCACCTTCTTATATCAGGGATCTTCTCAATCCACATATTCCATCACGTCACCTCAGATCTTCGGATAAACAGTTTCTCTCAGCTCCTCGGACATTCTTCATAATGGCGACCGGGCCTTCTATGCTTTTGCACCTAAACTGTAGAACTCACCTCCTTCAGATCATCGATTTTGTGATTCACTTGATGGTTTCAAAAAGACTTTAAAAACTCATCTGTTTAAGATTGCTTATGATTTGACTGATTGACTTCTATGTAATTGTTTTAATATTTTAATTGTTTGTTTATATTTGTTTTGATGTTTGCGCCTTGAAATAGGTTGTCTAGATAGATGGTGCATTATAAATGCATCATTATTATTATTATTATTATTATTATTATTAGTGTTATTATTATTATTATTATTATTATTATTATTATCGTCCATTTATTACAAATTAATTAATATAAATTAACTACATCAAATTAAAATATAATATAACGGTATATAATTGAAATATAAATTAAAGCTCATTTTCCTCCTCTCAATGTATCGAATACTGCATGTAATGCATTGATACAATATGAGCAGTGAATATTGCCGATGTATTGATTTACGGACGCGTGGTATTATGGCAGGTAGTCATGACGACCATTAAACAAATCCAGCAAGTGCGTATGTAGTGAATTTGTTACTTTTCTTTATATTTTATTTCTCGATTGATGATGATTAATACTGCACCGTTCGACGTAGGCACGCTATTAGTAATAATACATGTAATTCATGCAGGCACTCAAGTTAAAATTTCAATTCGACAATTGGCTTGTCATAATATAGAATATGATTGATGCTTTCAGCGTACAGGTTTCATGTATTAATCATCAATAAAATAGTCATAGATATGCATTGCAAAAGTGTGTGTATTTGTGTAATAAATTTATTACTGAATTTATTTGGTTTGTATTTTTTATATATTTTAAATAATTTGTTTTTTTATTTGTTGTTTACATTTATTGTTCCTTTTCCTAATTGATTTATTTGATAGTGGTATGGTTAGATCATTATTTGCAAAGTTCTCTCGTTATATAAGCATAGAACATCGAGGGATGAGCGCACGCTGACAGGGCCGTAACTCACTTTTGACAAATCGTGATTTGATCCCAAAATAATCCATTTAATATCAGCCGCATGTTTCCAGACACAGTGGTTGTAACAGTCAGTCTATGGTCTAATATGGATTATGTCGAACCACAAGGTCTTAAAATCTGCGAGTTTATTATGAATATTTGATATTAAATCATCAATCTCCCTTAAAAAAGTGAGGTTCGGTGTTCTGACGCTCGTCCCTCGATATTTTGCAATGGGCATTATTTACTATTTTGGTAATGTTTATGTGCTCTCAGCCAGGTTTTTGTTTAACTTAGTTTTTCTCGCAATTTAGTGAAGTGCTGTGAAACTTGACTACTATGTCAATATATTTGCTAATGAAATACTTTCGACACGATTGGACCAAATCTAGTCAAACGTCGTATACAGGGTGTCTCAAAAATATTAGGACTCTGTTTCATGACGGTGTAATTATAATTATAATCATTGGACCATGACCAATTTAGTCTCAATGTAAAGCCCACATAATTATTATGATATCCTGAAAATATGAGATCAATCCGATGAAAAATAAGAAAACTAGCGTACTTTGTGTAAACCATGTCATTTACTGGTTTGTACAATGGGAATTCACACAGTAACAGTCGAGTAACATGAAAGTGCTCGACTTGTAACTCAATGAACCATCCACAGTGGGTTCGAGAACTGTTTAACAAAACTTTTTTAATTTCCACAGAATATGCATGCATCTGTTTTGCGGATTGATATTGATTTGTGCCAGAATTAAATAAATTACCAAACTAAACTTTGCTATTGACTGATAGATTATTTACTATGTTGACAATTATTATAACGTATTGAAACGTAAACCATATTATTTTACTGGTCTGTACAATGTAGATCCCATTGTACAAACCAGTAAATGACATGGTTTACGCAAAGTACGCTAGTTTTCTTTTTTGCATCGGATTGATCTTATATTTTCAGGATATCTTAATAATTAATTGGGCTTTACATTGAGACTAAATTGATCATGGTCCAATGATTATAATAAGAATTACACCGTCATGAAACAGAGTCTTATTTTTTTTGAGACACCCTGTAGAGGATATCCATATAACGGCTAATAGCTGCCACCATGTCTATTTGTCGGAAATAATAACTGAAGCAGACACACCCGTTTCATGATGCGTAACGACAATTTGGTAACGCAGTTAATGCAATGAATAGGACGTTGAATGTAGAATAGGCCGGGTGCGATTCCTCTTTGTAGTCCGTTGCACAAGGATAACCTCTATTATTGTAATATTTCCGCCACGCAATCATAAGATTACAACTGTATGAAATGTTATACGACATGCGTAAGAAATAGTCATGGTAACATTTGCTGGCCTATTTAATGAGTGCATCTAACCGTAGTGGGTATTGTTTATAGCCGTCAACATTGCTGCAATTTAACATGTTTAAGCAGTATTATGATTATGTGTGAACAAACGATTACAGGCTTGCAATGTTTGAAAAAGAAAGTGTTTTATTTTCATGAAATCGGGTTTTGATAACGAACAAAAAATACAAACTAGAAATAAAACAGAGCATCATCAAACTGTGAATTCAACATACACGTATTAGAACTAAAAAATGCCACGTATGCAAATGATGCATATGCCTATGTTTAAAAGAAGCTTCAACATATTTTGATAATAGCGTTCCGATATTTTGAATCGGTTAACACTTTCCACGGGTGACTGCAGACGACAGTTTCAAAAGTTGAATAACCATGAGAAATGCATTGAAATAAGTACAAACATGTCTAGGTATTGTTTAGTAATTCTTGAGATAGGCCTTGGAAGTTGGGAAAGGTTTCTGAAAAATCTGTTTTGTATTTGGTAAAACTAAGCCGCGTGGAAAGTGTTAAGACTTCAGGACACATATATCATGTAGGCTACATGATGCATTTATTATTCATCATGCATTTTCCCGGTCTTATGAATATCTCACATCAAACATGTCGTCGCTGTTCTGACATACCGGCACATCACAACAGAAATAAGTAAAGAGATGTGCCGGTATGTCAGAATAGCGACGATGTAATAGGCATACAAATACAGCAACCTCACCCCTCCCCATAGTGGATCACTCCCATGGCTATTAACCTCGTCCTCTTATCGGTAATCTAAAAAACAATAATACCAGGAGCAGAGGAGGCATATTGAACCAGTTAACGTTTGTGTACTCCCCCCCCCCCCCCCCCCCACAACCCGAAATGCATTGTAAAATTATACATTACCGAGTTATCACATATATTTTAAGTCGCAAAATGTATGAGAATAAACCTTGGAGGAAACCTTATTATTAGCATTAAATACGCTACAAGGGAGCAGGTGTGACCATAATCATATTATTGGAACTGTTGTTGATGAAACATTGACAGAAACACAATAGGTTAAAATTTTACTTGTAGTTGACTTTAAAAACAAACAGGTTTTTTCAGATCAACGTTTATTTAAGGGTTATATAACGTTGAATATTACCCCCGCCCTCATTCTGTCCTGTATACAGGGTGGTCCAAAAAAAAACGATACCCAACTTTGGAGGCCATTTTCTCCTAGATGATAAAATATTTTAGTAATTTGGTTTGCATATTATTAAAGCATATATCGTTGAGCATTATTGGTGAAAATAGGGAAGATATTACATTAATAGTTTTTGAGATATTGCTATTTTTAGCGAGTATGTGTAAAAATGGCTTTTCCACGGGAGCTGTCAATGCATCAACATGTTTGAATATGATATGACACAATAATGTAATGAAGATATTGCATTAATATTAAAAAGTATTATTTATCCATTATTTATCCATTTTAGTGTAAATAAAAGCTCTCGCAAAAACATTTGTCAAAGGACTATCGCGTCATTACATTATTGTGTCATATCATATTCAAACATGTTGATGCATTGACAGCTCCCGTGAAAAAGCCATTTTTACACATACTCGCTAAAAATAGCAATATCTCAAAAAATATTAATGTAATATCTTCCCTATTTTCACCAATTTTGCTCAACGATATATGCTTTAATAATATGCAAACCAAATTACTAAAATATTTTATAATCTAGGAGAAAATGGCCTCCAAAGTTGGGTATAGTTTTTTTTTTTGGACCACCCTGTATGTATTTACTGCGCGAATTGTACTTTTAGGATAGTACACTAGCAACCAAAAGTCTTATGGACACCTTGCATGCTACACATTGACAGAAAACACTGGGAAGCCATTGAACTACTGTGTAAGCTTTTTGGTATTTTAGGTTTAAAAATTGATGAACTGTTCTTATAAGTTTGTTTAAACAAATTTGACATATTTTTGAGACAATAGTAGTTTTGGAAAAACATTTATAACAATATTCAGATAATTAAATGAGCTTTGAAAATAATACTAAGTAATGATGAAATGAATATTTTTATAGTATGCACAGTTCCTGTGGGTGCAATGAGAAAGTAAAGAGAATTTGGATGGTTTCCATTTATAATATGAACGTCATGGTGTTAAAATAAAACTAGAGTGAATCCATTGACAAAACAATTCCGACGTGTTTTTTTTATAAAGGAAATCAAAATTGACACACTTCCTACCATTGGATTGCATTGGGTATAATGAACTTGATTATTTATTCATGAGCCATTTTCAATGGATAATTTGTATGGGGATTCAACATAGGCACAGATTTTCTTCAATTTCATGGAACGGAATGAGCAGATGTTGCAAGAAACATGAACTTATTAATGAGAAGAGATTCAGCAACACATTTGTTCAACTCAGTGAAATATATTACAGTCCAAATGTAATATCTGAGATGATTTTGACACCATAACCGAGTGTCCTAAGACTTTTGGTTGCTAGTGAGTACATTCATACAGACATCTATAGGCTATAGGACCCATATTGTTGATCACATTATAAATCAATAAGAAAGCAAAAATGAATTTGATCATTTTGGTACAGACCTACGATCTGACGATATGGCAACAAGTCCCCCGTCCCATGTCATATTACAATCCTGTCAACATATGTTCTTCGTTTAACTAAATGGAATAATATGTTGAATAGATCTTAAGAAATAAGACAGAATGATACTATCAAATTTGTTCATGAATTGGCAATGATAAAGATGCATCGTAGCATAGACACACTATATTAGACCACAAATAATCCGAGCAACATAAAACAAAATGAATAGCGTTTTGTTGAAATAATGTCGTTTTATCATAAACACTAGCCTGACTATTATACCATGCTTAGCTGCTTTCCCCCGGCATCATTCATCATGGCATGGATATCTGTGATATAAACAAATCAAATGTCACTATCACTTTCTGAATCACTATCCAGTCCTGGGCTTGGTGGTGACGGTGCACTGGGTCTTTCCGGCATATCTTCACCATCTCCTGAACTTAACGTGGGACTCGGATTTCCCGGTCTGCATGATGCTCCGAGCCTTCTATAATCCCCTATT
The DNA here is from genome assembly GCA_035610835.1 of Ophiura sarsii. Taxonomy (NCBI): domain Eukaryota; kingdom Metazoa; phylum Echinodermata; class Ophiuroidea; order Amphilepidida; family Ophiuridae; genus Ophiura; species Ophiura sarsii. Next base: position 40,560,762 of record CM069441.1, read on the forward strand.
TCTCCCGATAACGAAATGCGCGTGTCTCTGGTTGAGTTTGATCCGAGTCCTACAGATCTTCTTTGCGTGAGTAACACGTGATTTCCTATTTTACAACCATTCCTACGATCAGTGTTTATCGATGGGCGGATTGAAGGAGGACTCGATGTATGTAACGTGACTTCCGTACGAGCTTCCTCTCCGTTAAAGGATCGTGTACAGGGTGTACGTACACCGCGCACTCCCCGGCCACTCTTTGGACGTGGATTGCTGTTACTTCGTGGTCTCTGTTCATTTTCAGTTCGTGGTCTCTGTACATTTGCACTATCTGAATGTGTTCTTGTTAAAGTAGTTTTAGATCTTTGCAAGTTAGACGGTGACACATTTGTGTTGTCACATGACGCATTTGAAATCGGAGGCAACTGATTATTATCCTTCCTACTGATACTGATACCCTGCTGCTTCCACTGTGACGATACCGGCGAATCCAACTCACTAAACCTTTGCCCACCTCTGGACAGTGGTAGAACATTTTCGTTACGGGGACTTCTTCCAGCGTCCAACCCATACGTGTCTTTCTGTGATGATCTTGGAGAGGGAAGCGATCGAGACAGTCCTTTTGCACTATCGTCCCTAACATGGAGACGTTCGTCCTTTGTGTCGGCGTAAAATGTTGGAATATTGCTACTTGTACCGATAGCAGGCAATGGATTGTTAAATCCCTTACGATTCGCAGGTGGAGTTGAGTTTAAAGCAGATGGCTGCTGCTGTTGTAACTGAACAATTCCCAGTACCTCGGCCACTGATGAAGGTGACGGGCGTTGAGCCGTAGACGAACTATATTGATGTTTACTGGTCTCCATCTCGCCCATTTCGAAGCTGACGCAGAAGTCAGGCTCACGAAATGTGAAAACAGTTTATTTGGTTGACTATATAATAACTGTATGTCAATATAGGCCTATTCGTTGCTGAACACTTTTGACATAAAGCCAACGTTAGACGGATATAAGGTTATAAAAGCATTATGACCACTTCGAGTGTACACACAATGCTCCTGAGCCGTTTACTTAACACCGTTTACTCCGCGTTCTCGGTAAACTCTTCGCCTATTTGTGATACGCTAATGTTGATAACGAGAATGAGTATTGTATGCGTACTATCCGTAATGATTACTAGTATTGCTGCCCTGGTAACGAGACGACGCTATCCTTGCCGTTTGCTTTTAATATTCAGTGACTTAAATGGCGTGCACAATAACAATACTTGACATACAGGCGCGCGCACTCTTCGTTTGAGCCCTGGAATATTTAATTAATTAAAAATTGTTAACATGGTCAAGCTTATCTTCTCCCTAACGTACTGTGTCTATGGGCGAGCGAGCGAGCGCCACGATGAGATTGAACTTGAAAGGTGTATTCACCATGTTTACGCTGTCAACTCAACGTTTGACAGAAGCATCTGATCATTTTAGTGTAGTTGCAGTCATAGATAATCAAGACAGGGATGGATAAGTGGGTATTTTCTTTTGAAACCAGTCAGCTAGCAATGTCACGCAAATGGTCACTATTTTCTCTTTCAGTCGGACGCGAGTGAACTCGCTGACCAAATGGACGTTTGTGCAAGGATCGAAATTACAAGAGTTTCAAAAATGTGCTATTTTTTTAACCACTTCAGGCAAAAACTCCACAATGAACTTAACTATTATAGAAGATAAGAGTTCAATATTAATTAATACAGGTGACTTGATCATTTGCAATTATGTAAAGGAACTAAAATATCGAAAACTGTCTCGCTATTTTTATGCAATTTTTACATTGAAAAGTGTCTCCATGATAAATATGCCATATTTCGTTAGGGAGCACATCAAAACTCGACCGCCCGGCAACCGCCGGTTCGGCTGGGTTCCGTGCGGTTGCAGCCGGTTTCTATTGTTTTAAACAATGACATGCAGTCCAACCTGACGGAACCGGCGGTTGCCGCGCGGTCGAGTTTTGATGTGTTCCCTTAAATATATGGTCACAACCCTTCTGATAATACAACAACAAATAGAGTAGAGTCTTCGTTGCCATAACATGTAATAATTCGCGAGTCTTATATCCCTAAACGGTCAGGATCAGTCAAATAAGATGAACAGATGATTTTGTAAATTTCTCATGTTCTGTCATTCTCTGTGTACACAGTAAAACAATTTACTCAATATAGATTAAAATTTTACTCCATTTGGTATTCAAAAGGTGATCACCCCTAAGCAAAGTAATTTTTACTCTTACTCATGGAGTAAAAGTTAATCATTAACATAGAGTAAAATAATTTACTCCAAAAAAGGGTGATCCCTTTTTTTACTCCTCATGGAGTAAAAGTTAATCATTAACATGGAGTAAAATAATTTACTCCAAAAAAGGGTGATCCCCTTTTTTAATCCACATCATGGAGTAAAAGTTACTCATTAGCCTGGAGTAAAATAATTTACTCTAAAAAAGAGCGATCCCCTTTTTTAATCCACAACATGGAGTAAAAGTTACTCATTAAGAAGCGGGTCACATGACATTGTATTATGCATGCAGAATAATGGCGGACGAAAACGTGATCGCTACGCTGACAAGCTGGGGGTTTGAGGACCTAATTCCTCCGTTTTCTGGTAATATAGACAATATTATTATTAGCAATCTTATGACACCAATAGCATGAATAGTGGAGCGGATATGTAACAAAAAATGGCCAAGATGTTCACTTTTGTAAGGAAGCATGAAAATTGGCACATAGGGGTGTTTTGATGCGCTGATTTCAAAAAACCACGGAACCACATTTTTTGAGCAATGGTGCGGCGGCCATCTTGAATTTCAAAATGGCTCCCATAAAAATATAGGAGATTTAGTAAAATTGCTCTAAATCAAATAATTTTGAGATTTATACCCCCAGATTTCACCAATATGTTCTCTATAACATGGTGCACAATTTTAGATGGATTGGTTGTGCCAGTTGTACTTTGGTTATTACTTGTTACCATGGAAACCATAACAAATAGACATTTTTGGGCAAAAATACCTCTAAAATCACTCTTATTTGGTGAGTTTTGTTATCTATTCATCATGATATTGCGTTTAGTATCATCTGCTATTATACATAATTTGGATGCGAAATTTGCATTTCAATTTTGAGTGGTATCCATGGAAACTTTTTAAATGGCGGTTTGATGAAATATATGTCAAAATCACTTCTTTTTCAACCATTTTCACCAATCAATTGCTGGTAAAACACTATTATAGTGAATCGGGTGTGAATAAGATGTTCACTTTTGGCAGGAAGCATGAACATTGGCACATAGGGGTGTTTTTATGCACCGATTTCAAAAAACCACGAAACCACATTTTGTTAGCAATGGTGCGGCGGCCATCTTGAATTTCAAAATGGCCGCCATAAAAAATATAGGAGATGTAGTAAAATTGCTCTAAATCAAATACTTTTGAGATTTATACCCCAAGATTTCACCAATATGTTCTCTATAACATGGTGCACAATTTAAGATGGATTGGTTGTGCCATTTGTACTTTGGTTATTGCTTGTTACCATGGAAACCATCAAAAACAGAAATTGTCAAGGGAAAATATCTCTAAAATGGCTCTAAATCAACTATTTTTGAGATTTATACCCTGATATTTCACCAATATGTTCTCTATAACATGGTGCATACTTTTAGATAGATAGGTTGTGCCAGTTGTACTTTGTTTATTACTTGTTACCATGGAAACCCTCTAAAATCACTCTTATTTTGGAGTTTTTTGTCAACTATTCATCATGATATTGTTTTTAGTAGAGGTGTTTGTATTTGTGATTTATTTTTTGACAACGAAAGAATATACATTGGACATTATTTGCAGCGCAAGTTTCGGAGCATTGTCCATACATTTTCTGATAGAAAATTAAAGTTCATATCTGAGGATCGAGAGGCGGTATATCGTCAGCCTGCTTCGATAATTGCCTAACTCATTTTTTCTAGTTTTGAGAAAACAACAAAAATAGGAAAAGTGAGTTAGGCAGTTATCGAAGCAGGCTGACGATATGATGAATTGCACCATGAATAGTACAGGTGAATTCCAACAGGAGCAGTACATGTTGGATAGAATTAGGTTGGGGATATACCTTTAAGGGGGGAGTATGGGGTTTTTAAGTCCAATATTGATAATCAATTTTCACAACTTTCCTAAAACTCAATATACAAGTATTATATATCATAATATAGCGTATAACAAGACGCTTCAAAAATACGGGATTTTTTTGTTCTGGTTGCTATGGTAACCATACAGGAGCTCTGATTGGCTAAAAACGACTACAAGTGTAACTCAATAACGCAAACTTCTATTGTAGCCATTCTTAGGATAATGATGTATAATGATATTCCGCACGCTTTAATGGAGCCGGATACGGTTGCCATGGCAACCGATAACCGACCAATCACGTAATTTTGCGACGTAATTCAAATTTGAGGCCGAAATTAAAAAATCCGGCTCCATTAAAGCACAGATCCACTTATTTGCAACATGAATTTCAAATTTCATAAAATTTCATCATTGCGTTATTGAGTTACGTTCGTAGTCGTTTCGCACGTTTGCGTGTTTTCTTGTTTTGAGATATCGAGCGAAACGTATTCAAAAATATTAAAATTGCTTTAAAAATTATAAATTGATATTTGAGATGAAAATAATTGTTCATAAATTATTAAGCTTGAATTTAGACACATTTTGAGTCCATTTTGGCGAAAATCGCATGTATATTAGGATTTTAATCGCATTTTTTAAATATAAGGGCTTAAATATAGCGGGGTGAGAAAAAATAAAGAAATACATAAGAAATGCCGTTGACCTAAAGATTTGATGAATAATTATGCGCAATCAATTAATTTAATATTATTACACAAAAAAAGCAGGCTGACGATATGCAAAAGCATCGATAGCTAGTGCACAGAGAGGCAAGAAGGTGCCTAGACTGAAAGATAGTCATCTTTCATGTTTGGTGTCTAGACTGAAAGCTTAGAGTGGTTTTTTTAAAGAGAATCCGGCTAAAAGCTCTGTAGTTTAGTTAATTTAATTAGTTATTTTAAGTAATTAATTAGTAACTAATTAATTAAGTAATTAATTTAAGTAATTAATTAAAATTAATTAGTTTAATTGATTAATATTAATTCATTCACTATTAATTGATTGATTGATTGATTCACCTTTAATTAAATAATAATTTATTTATTAATGTTATTAAGTTATTACAACTTATTATCAATTAATTTATCAATTTGATTTATTAATTCAATAATTTAAGAATTTATGAATTCATTATTAATTAATCAAATAATTTATTTATTTATTTGTAATTAATTAATTAATTAAAATGAATTAGTTAATATTAATTAATTCATTATTAATTGATAGATTTACGTATTTACGTATTAATTTCACATACATACGTAATATTATTATTTTTACCATGTACATACATAATTTTGTTTTACCATGTCCTCTCTGGGTGTTCGTACTTATTTAACCACACCAAATTCCAAACATCTCCCAAACACTTATTTAGTGTTGTGCGCCCTTAATCCCTTCTAGGCTCTAAATACATCTCCCAATACCAACACACCCCACCCCTCACACCAGATTCATTCAAAACATCACCCAAGCACTTATCCACATCACTTAAAGTGACGTGACCATTAGAGGTAAGCCAAATTTACATGGTCTATATAATGTAAGTTCGTTAAGCTTACTTATATGTAGCTTATTAAGTTTACTATATTTTACACATTGTAGTCATCTACAGTACAATTCCAGTGCCAAATATTCCACATAAGTGTTCTTTAGACAATAGGGATTCACAATTCACATACAAATGTAAAATACCTTCAAAAGGAACCAACATATCCATCATATATGCTCCACATCACAACTGCCATGATCACTGCTATAGGGTAGACAACAACAAATTTGAAATGGCAGTTGGTCATCATGTGATCTTTTGCCTTGACCTTTGACCATTTGCTGGTGCCTTCCTGGGGACTCATTTTCAGAGACTAAGTTTGCTGGTGCCTTCCTGGGGACTCATTTTCAGAGACTAAGTTTGCTGGTGCCTTCATGAGGACTCATTTTCAGAGACTAAGTTTGCTGGTGCCTTCCTAGGAGCTCATTATGTTTGCTGGTGCCTTCATGGGGACTTATTTGCAGAAAGTAAGTTTGCTGATGCCTTCCTGGGAGCTCATGATGTTTGCTGGTGCCTTCCTGGGGACTCATTTGAGGCATCGGAAAAGTACCGACTAGCCGGTGCCCCGGGAGGGGTACTCGCCTAAGACGGTATACGGGGGTGTGCCGCTCTAATGGGTAGCTTTTTTGGCTAAAAATCCCTAAACATGGGGTATGATTTTGTGCTGGAAATCCCTAATAATGGGGTCACTTTTTTCAAATGGGTATATTTTGCCGAAATTTGTGTCTATTTTTGCGAAAATTTGCAAAAATTAGGTCCATTTTCCCGATAATTTGCGAAAATTGGGTCTAAAATGAAGCAAAACTCCTAGAAATGGGTACCGTTTTTTTTCCAAAATCACCCCTAAAAATGGGTAGGGGTTTTGAATCTCCAGCGGCACACCCCCGACCAAACCAAATCCGAGTACCCCCCCCCCCCCGGGGCCGGTGCTATCTGGTACGTTCCAAATAGACACCAGCCAGCTATCCGGTGACCATCGGACGACCACCGGGTGGTCACCCGGTAACCTTTTTTTTGCTTTGGGTTGCTTGTACTTAGAGAATAAAGGTATTGTTTTTAGACCGTACCTGTGTTATATTGTCTGACATAAATGCGGACGATAGTATTATTTTAAATAGAACAACGACGCCGCAGGCGGAGTTGTTCTACGCAAAAAATACTACTACCTTTATTCTCATTCTTAAACAATCATACTTAAGACATTATCAAAGAAATAAGTACATTTTATTGTCCACATTTGACAACTTTTACCCCTGCTAGGATCGAATAACCCACAAACATTCCATCCAATCCCATGCGATGAGTACACCATGCGTAAGCGTCGCGGCGCCGGCATAAACGCAGGAAAGGCGCCAAAGACGCACTGCAGAAGTGCGCGTTATGTAGCAAACCACGCATTGTGAAGGACGGACGCACTGTTAAAACTTAAGCCCCACCTCCCCGTGTTCAATTGTCTCATCTAAATGTCGCCGATTTCTCTAAGAACCAATGATATTGCTTAAACTTTTTTAGCTGTTTAAGAATATAATTTCTTAAGATGGTAGATTATTAAGGTTGTAGATATTCTAAATGAGTTCTTCACTCTGTCAACACCCAGATGCTGAACTACTTTGGTCACATCTCAGACGACGCAAGGGTAACAACTTAGAGAAGGTTATTATGCAAGGTATGATTGAATGGAAGAGAAAGAAAGGCAGACTTTGGTCCTGATGGTTTGACCAAATAAGATCTATGACTCCCTCTCTGTGATTGTCACTCATTTGCTGAAAATCATCATCTGTGACGCAGTCATCTACGTGGTCACGAGCTGTCAGTCATGACAGGAACCAACCAACCATCCATTTCATCACCCTTACTGCAGTAGTTCCACAGGAGTAGCTCTAACTACTACAGATCATTGTCTTACTTCCATCTATGGGTAAATTAGGTAGATGTAGGGAATTTGCAGTTTTTAAACTAAATGTGCTGCCTGGTTTTGTAAAAAAGTGCATATGTTTTGCAAAAAAAAGCGCACATGCCTGAAAAAAGCAAATGTGATGTTCGATGTTTTTATCGCATTTTTTCGATTGCTGGGGTAAATAGTCCTAACTACGGGCTAAATAAGTTTCCCCGGAGCAGAGCTTATCAGCGCTGATCACTCGTATAGCTTGCCAGACCGGGCCAAAATAACCATGCAGTCACTATGTTTGATTATGAGGGCGGATCAGTGCTCCAGCTACGTACACAAGATACTTTCTTTATTGCGTTATGCCATTCTTTTCACCACATTCTTAGCTCCCTCTTCCGTACATTTCTTGCAGGCTTTTAAGATATTAGCCGTCTTTTGCATGTCTGTAGTAACAGTGCAGCTAAAGTTTATCCTCTAGCCAGATTTCTTTTTCGCCGAGAATGTTGGCAAACTCAAATCGCATGTCACGCTGAACTATAGGTGACCATTCAGCTAAAGATTGAGACGGATGAAGGCAAAAGACGCTATGCTACCTTGTCTCAACGTTTAGGGCAATCCAGAGAATGATGAAAGAACATGAACGCCCATTTAAACAAGTCTTACAAGGCAGATAAATCAAACAGATAGAAGATCTTCAACGGGTGACTATGAATGGTGACTATTCCACCACATAAAAATGATCTCTCAAATTCCATCCGATCACCTGCTGCTCAGGACCTGTCAATCCAAATAAATCCTCCCACACTCCCAGACATATCCAGAAAGCCATTCATCAAACACGGCTGCCGCTCTTGACTGTGCAATCAAATCTGAAGCATTCCAAGATGGCAATGACGTATTGGTAAAATGTGTCCATAAACACTATATGGAAGTCGATCATATCTACACCACTCTCAAATCACCTAATCTACTAAAGAAAGGGGATCTCTCTCTTATGAGCAACTATTACCGGTATAGAGGAATATCTCTTCTGTCAACCAAAGTGTACAGCTTTATAGAATTAAAGATCACGATGACCCCATTTTGATGAATAAACAGACTGGCTTTCGTCATGGCAGAAGCATTGTCAGCACAACAATTCAGGAAGTGCTGTGATGGTTGATGGCAGTATCTCTGATCCTTGGAGTGCAACAGGGTTACATGCTGGCTCCATTCCTCGTTGCAATATTTATAGACTACAATTATTGAAGAAGGCTACATGTGATCTTGACCGCGGAGTTGTGACACATCTACCAATGGCACCCTGCCCTGCCTGCCGTTGCCGGAACAACGGCACCCTGCCGTTGTTCTAAAATGACCTACATTTTGCATATGACTTACTTGAGACCACAATTCTGTGAGCTCAGCTGACAAATACTGCTACAGCAGCAAAAGACCTTGGCCTCATCATTAATTAGCGTATCCCAAACAGTGTAGATGACTGCCAACTGATGCAGTCCTCACCTAACACTCCAGGTCTATTGGGATCAGCCATGTGGCGGAATTCAGGTATCTTGGGTCTATTATGGCACAGATTTCAGGTATTTGGGTCTATTACGGTACAGATTTCAGGTATCTGTAGGTCTATTATGGCATCGGGTGCAAGTGACCTTAAAATACGGAGGACTTAAGCATGGTGTGCATTCGGGAAGTTAGAATGCCAGTGGAGGAGCCCTCACATAGCTAAAAGTGAAATTATTCAATACGTGTGCCGCCAGCTGGGAATCCTTGGACATAAATTTCAGCTCCGTCTCCTTGATGAAGAGCCTGCTAGAATGTATGCCACCTACATACCAATTGCCGAAGGTTAGGCTTGCACGACCTGGTCGCCCGAAGGAGACCTGGTCGCCAATGTACATCATATTTGACCTACATGTATACAACACGTATGTAATAGTGGACAATGAAAGCATGATTCAAGAACGACTGTGACAGATAATCACTCTTGCTGAAGACTGACGTACATAGAGAACACTTCTAGTCGCCTGCTCTTCAGCTGAAGGATGATGATATATTATCACAAAAGCGCTTTTGCCCCTTAACATTATCACAGGCATTACGGAAGATTTAAGGCTACAACGGGACAGAAGAATTTTTGCAATGCGCAAACAATTTTTTTGTGTGAATTAAATTAAATTCGTTATATAGTGGGTGTGATTTGGGATGTCAGCAGGCAATTTGATTGGTTTTTGGCTAATTTTCAGGCGATATGCCCATTCATATGAGACAATGGTGTATAGTTTGGGGCAGGGTTTAATTAATTCACATAATAATACCTTCAGTGCGTATGATCTCCGCGTTAGTGAGCCCTACACAACGCCGGCGTATGCGTTGTGCGTATAACGCAGCGTTGCCATGTGCGTGTGTGCTAAAGAACGGGATTAATGCAAAGCAGGAAGTTGGTAAACAGCTCGCTGGATTCGCCGATTTTATAAAGGGGGAAATTTGTTGTTGTTTGATTAAAATAAATCTAACAAACAGTGTTATTTTATGATAAAAGATCAAAATAACCAATAAACTAAATAAGAATGAGAAAACCACTTAGAGAAGGTTATTATGCAAGGCATGATTGAAGGGAAGAGAAAGAAAAGCAGACCTCGGTCCTGATAAATTGACCAACTTAGATCGATTACTGGACTCCCTCTCCGTGATTGTGACACTTTTGATGACTTTGGTGTAGTATCTGCGCGTCACGAGCTGTTAGTCATGACAGGAACCATCCAACCAACGAATTTTGTTTTTAAATCGAATTTTGATGGTTACCATGACAACAAGTATGGTAAATACAACTGATACAATAAATCCGTTACTAGCTCTGTATACAACGTCATGCATTTTGTACCATACTGAAATATATATTGAACTGTTGTGTTTAGAAACTAATAGAGTGGTTAAATTTTGATATTGTTGAAAAAGGAGTGATTTTGACTTTTTGTTCACCAAGCCGCCATTTAAAAGAGTGACTTAAGAGATACTTTTGCCCAAAAATGTCTATTTTTGATGGTTTCCATGGTAACAAGTAATAAACAAAGTACAACTGGCACAACCAACCCATCTAAAATTATGCACCATGTTATAGAGAACATATTGAGGAAAATACGGGGTATAAATCTCAAAGATAGTTGATTTAGAGCAATTTGAGAGGTATTTTCCCTTGAAAATGTCTGTTTTTGATGGTTTCCATGGTAACAAGTAATAACCAAAGTACATATGGCACAACCAATCCATCTGAAATTGTGCACCATGTCATAGAAAACATATTGGTGAAATCTTGGAGTATAAATCTCAAAAGTATTTGATTTAGAGCAATTTTACTAAATCTCCTATATTTTTATGGCGGCTATTTTGAAATTCAAGATGGCCGCCGCACCATTGCTCAAAAAATGTGGTTCCGTGTTTTTTTGAAATCAGCGCATCAAAACACCCGTATGTGCCAATTTTCATGCTTCCTGCCAAAAGTGAACATCTTATTCACATCCGATTCACTATAATAGTGTTTTACCAGCAATTGATTGGTGAAAATGGTTGAAAAAGAAGTGATTTTGACATATATTTCGTCAAACCGCCATTTAAAAAGTTTCCATGGATACCACTCAAAATTGAAATGCAAATTTTTCATCCAAATTATGTATAATTGCAGATGATACCAAAAGCAATATCATGATGAATAGATAACAAAACTCACCAAATAAGAGTGATTTTAGAGGTATTTTTGCCCAAAAATGTCTATTTTTGATGGTTTCCATGGTAACAGGTAATAACCAAAGTACAACTGGCACAACCAATCCATCATAAATTGTGCACCATGTTATAGAGAACATATTGGTGAAATCTGGGGGTATAAATCTCAAAAGTATTTTATTTAGAGCAATTTTACTAAATCTCCTATATTTTTATGGCGGCCATTTTGAATTTCAAGATGGCCGCCGCACCATTGCTAAAAAAATGTGGTTCCGTGGTTTTTTGAAATCAGTGCATCAAAACACCCCCTATGTGCCAATTTTCATGCTTCCTTCCAAAAGTGAACATCTTTTTCACATATCCGCTCCACTACAAGCATAATCCAAGCTCACAATAAAAATAATGGAGTAAACTGAGCGGAGTACACGGGATTTTGACTCGGAAAGAGTAATTTTGCTGTGTAGAAAGCCGCGTTGCCACTATTTTGATCGGGTCCTCAAACGGGTTTGCCGTGGATGCGTTCTTTCAAAAAATTGCCACGTAGTTTGATCTCTCTATTGTCTTTACTAGCACTGACTTGCAGGGTGGGTCGGACGCTTTGAGTCTATCCAAGGGCTCTTCTGTATTTTTGGAGACTAAGTAGAATTTAACCATCATTTCAAATCTGGCTTCTTTCATTTATTTTGGTATGGCCGTACATTGCAGACACACAATCCAACATCCATGAACAGTGAAGCAGAGAGAAGATGTGCACGGTACCACCAAAGGGCCAGATCAGAAATGAAACGCAGACTTCAATACTTGCCTCTTCTCACCCTCATTTAAGACTGTTTTGCTGTTCTTGTCTGTGGAATGACGAAATGATATGCAGACATACTGAAAGAAAAGTCATTCTACTATATGTTGTCGGAAAAATATGTTTCGAATGCATTATAGAATATATCAACAACATAAGTTTAATAATTGGCCTGTATGGAGGTAGATATCCCCCTTTCACGTCCGTAAACAGACGGTATTAAAAGGATTTGTGGTGAACAGTATTAGTTAAAGAATGCTACAAACTAAATCTTGATCATGGGTATTGATTTACTAGAGTTACTACTTTAAGTATTTTGTAAAGACAAAAGTAAACTATTTCTCATTTTAATTGCAGACCCTCGTCCTATTGTAGGACACAACGCCGTAATAATTGTGAATTCAATTTTCAAATATACTATTTCACAAACGTGTTTGAATTTTTTTGTTTCCTCTGCTAAGCTGAATGGGATGATAATTGCGGTCCTACTGTGAGAGCTGGTGATACATTGGCGCTGCATCTCATTCTCATCTCATCTCATCTCATCTCATCTCATCTCATCTCATCTCATCTCATCTCATCTCATCTCATCTCATCTCATCTCATCTCATCTCATCTCATCTCATCTCATCTCATCTCATCTCATCTCATCTCATCTCATCTCATCTCATCTCATCTCATCTCATCTCATCTCATCTCATCTCATCTCATCTCATCTCATCTCATCTCATCTCAACTCAACTCAACTCAACTCAACTCAACTCAACTCAACTCATCTCATCTCATCTCATCTCATCTCATCTCATCTCATCTCATCTCATCTCATCTCATCTCATCACATCACATCTCATCTCATCTCATCTCATCTCATCTCATCTCATCTCATCTCATCTCATCTCATCTCATCTCATCACATCTCATCTCATCTCATCTCATCTCATCTCATCTCATCTCATCTCATCTCATCTCATCTCATCTCATCTCATCTCATCTCATCTCATCTCATCTCATCTCATCTCATCTCATCTCATCTCATCTCATCTCATCTCATCTCATCTCATCTCATCTCATCTCATCTCATCTCATCTCATCTCATCTCATCTCATCTCATCTCATCTCATCTCATCTCATCTCATCTCATCTCATCTCATCTCATCTCATCTCATCTCATCTCATCTCATCTCATCTCATCTCATCTCATCTCATCTCATCTCATCTCATCTCATCTCATCTCATCTCATCTCATCTCATCTCATCTCATCTCATCTCATCTCATCTCATCTCATCTCATCTCATCTCATCTCATCTCATCTCATCTCATCTCATCTCATCTCATCTCATCTCATCTCATCTCATCTCATCTCATCTCATCTCATCTCATCTCATCTCATCTCATCTCATCTCATTCTTATCACATGTATTACTGAATATCTTAGTTTCCGCGCACCCATACGATAGAAATAGTGTGTATAAATGATCGCGTGTAAGTGTTGTTCGATCGATCATTCGTATTGCTGTTTGCCTTGACCAATAGCTTAGGTCAATGTTTTTGGACCTCTGTTAACAACGCAAGCAAACGGTGTTTAAGTTGTATTAATACAATACCGTATGTTATAGCAAGAAAGTCTTAACTTTGTTTACACTATGCCAAACAAACCTCTATAGTGCACTAGTTTGGCGACGAAAGTTTGCCTATCAACAGATCAACATTTTGTTTAAATCCTTTTTCAGTATAAGTTGCGGCATACTTCCTCTACTTAAAAAGTTGCAATTTGTATTCACAAAAAACCCAATAATATGTTACAGTTATAAATTGCGAAGTTCGTGGACAAGTGGTCATGTTGTTTGCAATTCCATGGATGTGTCCCAGAAAACTGGGTCTGAAAGCTTCTAACTCAAAATGTAGGAAATGTAGCCGTCATTTGCCAAAACACTGTAACTCGAAAATGTGACTTTTTGAGATCAAATTATTTGTCAGCCATTTGGGAGCGCTGTTTCTATTTCTGAAGCTCTCAAGTTCCCTAGATGCTCCCTTTTCGAGATAGCACCCTTAACTCAGGTGTTTGTATGCAAAATACTGTATGATGAGTTACGTGCAGTGTGCGTGTAAATGATTGCGTATTTGTTTGGCAAAACACTGTTACTCAGTGAGATACAGTGTTTTGCCATCAAACTGTTTATATTCAAGGACAGCTATCTATGAGATAAAGTGTTTGTAAACACACCCTATACACATATTTTAGGGCGTTTTAATTATTGTTAAAAGATTATATTGTGTATAAATGAAAATACTTAGAGATAAAATGTATGGATAATCGAAAATAACTAAGGGGCCATATCCAAACTCTCAGTGCTTTTAAAGCATTTTTCTAACGATTTTACAACGCTTTTCCAACGGTATTTCGTTCTATTGTTAAAAGCATCGGAAAAAGATCGGTGATTAACTAGAAACCTCTCTACTTATCTGGCGTTAACAATAGAACTATTGTAGTACTCTCGATGGCCCAATTAGTGAAGCAGACACATGAAAGCGCGAGGAAGATTGTGTTATTAAGCTGACCAGTGTTCACCCGACCCCTGTTGTGACGTAGAGAGCGACCCATTTGCCAGATTGTACACCTATCGGGTTTCTAGTACAAGTCCCGGGGTACAAGTGCCAGGTTTTATCATGGCAGGTGATAGAGGCTAATCGCGACACTCCTCAAACCCCGACTCAAACGATATGTTTGTAGCCGCCTATTCATTGCTAGGCTTATCGTAATCCACTCGTTAACGTCATAAGAATAATCCTCCTTGAAGTGGCCTTTAAAGACTATTGTTCAGCCGTGGATGATTTTAGAGTAAGCAGGGAGGTGTCAATGACACCTACCTGGTACAAGCATGGATAATGTTATCATTGAATACTAAACAATATGGGAGCCATTAAACATACAACGTGTTATTGTTTTCTGGTATAGGCATAATGTGTGTAATCAAGTAGCATTATGAATCTTACTCCCCTAAATAGTGTCATTTTTCTGCGTTTTTAGACTATTTAAGAATGTTGCATACACTCTGAACGTGACCTAATAAATAATATATAAATAATAAATATGAAGAAATTAAGTAATTAATATAAATAAATAATATATAGATTAATAATCATATCAATAAAATAGTATATTAAGGCCTATTTATAATTAATTGATTGATAAATAATTAAATAAACATCAACAATTAAGAAAGTAAATACAAAATAAATAAATAACGTTAAAATTATGTCAATATAAATGAAAACCCCGAACGGACGTATAATGAGAGAACAATAATAAATATTATATTTCGGCATACTTAAAACCCTAACCGACCTCTACCCAGACTCGACCGCTCTAAGCATAGAGCACAAGGAATATAAACCGCCACAAAGATTCGAACGTACGGCCTGCTGATTGAGAGTCCTAATCTTTACCAATTGAGCTATTTCGATTTTCCTGAAATCCTCAGCGCTTTATACCCAAATATAGTTCTCATTCAATTATTCCCTAAATACACACGGGTTTTTCAACACGGTGTTGTTGTCTATAAAATGAGTCTATGATTTATTAGATTTAACGAATAACAAATCCCGTACTTTGTGAACCGATTCTTAAAGGGGCGTGTACATCTCAAGTGTTTGTCCTGGACAAAAATCACATGACTCGCTTCGCTCCCAAGTCCTCGCGTGCCCGGCAAAAAGCCCATGATGCAATACTAAGTCGTAAAATTGTGCACATAAATCGACAAAATGCTGTACAAACGAAATATAATATATCTAGAATAGTTTCAAAAAGTAATGTTATTCGTTACATTTAAATCAGAATTACTTTCTTTAACAGTAAATAATCAACTTTTGAGCGAGAAACTATCTTAAAACTACAAAGATTAAGAAATATAAAGCATTTTAAACATCTAATTTAGAGAAGAGTGGTATGTTGAACCATATTACTTTTGTTTGTTATTGCGTTCACGTAGCGCATAGTTGGCTCAGCGGTAGAGCATTGGACTAGTAAACCGGAGGTCGTGGGTTCGAATCCTATCACGTCTTGAAATTTTATTTTAATCGTTTATATACTTTTTAAAAAAAATTAGTTTTCGATATTGTTTATAATTTCGTATAATTATTCATTATTGTTCAATTATAGTTTTTTTTGGAATGTGGAATTATTTACGATTTAATTTTAATTTTCCACGGACTGTTTAGTGTGCATGGGATCATGAAATGTGAATGAACCGCGGTATACCACCGAACTGTCCTAGTCCTGTGCAACAGGCCATTACAATAGAAACTCGTTGTGTGTTATTATCGATTGAGCTAAACTTGTAAAGTAAATGCCAGCCGTTATGTAATACAAATCAATGTGCCTGTATTATTATTATTGAAATAATGTTGCGGTGGTGTAGGAAATAGGAAAATCGATTCAAGGACATGAGCCGACTGGCTTCTTATTTACATAACAATTGGCCTTTGCAGATCATGTTCATAGACTAGCTAGGGGCCATTCAATGTAAGCCTAGGAGTAGTAAACACAATTATATTTACAGGACATTCTTTATCGCAGTGAAATTGCAAAAGAAAAAAGTATCATTCAACATTCAATAAATATAGCGAACGATAAGCAATCCTGTCAATTTATAAAAACAAACAGTGTAATAACAAAACAGAAAATAAAACCATCCCCATCCGCAGGATTCGAACCACTGACCTCATGATTGTGAAGCCGGCGCTTTGACGTTTGAGCTAATGAAGGCTATACATAAACGTTTTGAAGAAAAACATTACATAGGGTTCAAAATACAAATATCTCTTAAATCGGAGGCTAAAATCGAAAGGACAAAAGTCGGAAACAATATCCTCTCTAAACTAATGACTTGGATTATATATTGTATAATACATAGGTATTATATTGTATAATACTTCCAAACACGATGGTCAATATATTACGCCCCCTCCGTCATCACCCATCCATTGTACAAATATGTTACGTGACCTATCGCCAAAATGTTTTCAGCATTGATTTCAATAGAATGAAGGGGGAAATGGGCTACTTTCACAAGATCTTGGCAATACTGCGCCAAACAATAGATGAATAGAGTGATGGAGCGGTAGCTTAATTCATATTTCTAGACGACCAGATACATTGATCGGCGCGGCGGTGAACGTAAACATTTTATGATCGGATTTAAAAAGCTTATAAATAGTATTTCTTAAAGAATATAACACAACCTTCCTCGCGCTTTGATGTGTCTGCTTCACTAATTGAGTCATCGAGAGTACTACAATAGTTCTATTGTTAACGCCAGATAAGTAGAGAGGTTTCTAGTTAATAATCACCGATCTTTTTCCGATGCTTTTAACAATAGAACGAAATACTGTTGGAAAAGCGTTGTAAAATCGCTAGAAAAATCCTTTAAAAGCACTGAGAGTTTGGATATGGGCCCTAAATAAATCATGTTAACAGCCATTGTATTGGTTTCAGTGTTTTGTCAAAAAAAAATGGAATTCAATGTATTTTATGCAAAACACTGTAACTCGACAAATTTGCTTGTATCTTCAAAATAATCATATATGTAAACCTAATATCAATTTGTAGAAAAGTACAACAATACCCTGCATATTCATGTTTTCATTACAACTGAATTATTTCACAAATATAAAAAATGCATTCATGTAAAGCTCAATTTCTCAATATGACAATTTTCGAGTTACAGTGTTTTGCCAATGCTTCATAAGGCTATGAAGTAAATATATTATTTGGCATCAGTTTTGCTTTTGACTTTATTCTTTACAATGACTTACTCACAAAATTGCTCTCTGTCAAAAGGGGATTAAAAAGTATAAATACATATGATATGTTTTAGAAAAGACAAAAAATAACCTTCTGAGACACTGCCATTCTTTGTACAGCAGCTCAAAAAACATTTCTTTCGGAATTCATTCATCTCATCAAAGGAATTAGAGGCAGGTATCATGACGCTCTAACAGTTGCGCTGTTTGTGTACATATTCAATAAAAAGGTTACTGCAATGGATATTTCTAATGCTGAATATTGATCCTAAAATACCTGTAACTTACCCCTCTTTTACTAAACAAAGTTATACTTCGGAGAATAAACACCATGCGGGTAAAACTTGCATACAACGCACAGATGCAACGCATGGGTGGTTTATTGTTTAATTGAGAAAAACCGGGATCTGACCACGCTGTATTGAAAGCTTTGTATTTCAGAAAGTTGCCATTCGATTAGTCTCAACATTTCACCAAATACGTTTTAATATATCTACCTATATAATTATCTCTAAATACGAATAGGTACGTTTCCTACTTTTTAAGTTATAAGATCTGCAGTTTTTGGATCCAGTTTTCCAGACACGCTGCAGATCCTACCCGTACCACTTTTCCAGGATTAGAATTGGGCTCTCTAAAATCACGAACAATTAAATTTGTATAAGACAATGCGTTTTCCATGCATCCTTTTGAAAGCGATAATTGTTCTTTAAAGGGCACGATTACAGACCGTCGCACAGTGGGTCAGAATCGCCTTGAAGTGTGCCAAAATTCGAAACAAGATAAGATTGCCAAAATAGTGGATTCTGAACCTGCAGAATTCAACGAAGATTTTTTTGAAAATGTATGACGACATCAAAGTGATGAATTTCGATTGGTTGGTTGAAATATTAATAACAATGTGAAGTATCTGTCGTTTTTGAAAGTCATTGCTGCCTCTCTAAAGGGTTTCTAGATACGTAGAATTCAATAAAGACATTTTTGAAAATGTATGACGTCATCTTAATGCTGAATTTTGATTAGTCGATTGAATTTTCATTGCTAACATAAGTATATGTCTATATGTCTATATTGTATAGGGTTTTGGGATTCGCACAGTTCAATGAAGATACTTTTAAACGGGTATGACGTCATCCAAATGCTGAATTGCAATTGGTCGGTTATATCACAGTGCTAAATTTGTAAATATCTGACTACATGTATTTAAAAAAGCTACAAATAGTCAGTCACCATTTACCAAACATTTAAATAGATTTTCAACATATATAGCAGTTGCAGGATAATATACGCCATTCTCACGCATATTAAGAACTATATCACAGACGGCCGTGCAGTATAAGCTAAATAAATGTTTCTAGTCATCAAGGCAATTTTTTTCAACGTTCGTGTTTTACTTAATTAGATGTCTGATACTAAACAATCAAACAAGGAAGACAATACCAGTTGATATAATAGTTAGATCAAAATGACAATTAATATGTTTGGTTCATTAGCTTTCAATATCAAACCGAAACAAAAGGAGATAATCACAAAAGCATTAATTACACCGTACAGCGTCCGATATCTGTCGTGTTATCAACAAAAAGTAAACCTTGCTAATTAAAACCGTTAAATTTGGATACAATAGTTAGAAACTTTAATTCACGCTATTCTTACGCATATTAAGTTTTAATATATCAATCTAGGTATTAAAAAGATATAAACGGGATGATTTTGGATCGGCAGTCCCATTTCGTCAGAGCTTTACTCTCGTGTAACACCGTCTACTGTGTTAAGAAGTTACATACCGCTTGCCGCTAATTTGTTTGGAAACTTCGTATTCGTATAGGCATCTTTGTGTAACCATAATGAAGTTTGTATTCGCATTGGCCCTTGTGGCCATGTGCGTAATACTAATGCACGCCAGACCGAATGTCAAACGCGACGCGGTTCGAATACAGGTAAGAACTTTTGTTTTCCTTCTCAACGTGTTTGTTGATTTTTAAAATTATTCGAAACGATTGTTATGACACCCGCGTGAGGTCCCAGCTCGATGTGCACACTACAACTAAATTTATATAATGCACACTACCCCGGCAGGATCAAATTGACCCTCTTGGCTTTGGTCATTTCGAATGGCCACGAATTTGTGGTAAAAAAGTAACCACGTTGGCGCAGGTTTGCGTTCCCGGCTTGCGTTGGGGACAAAATATAACCACGATTTGTTTTCAAATTGTATGACTCTATTTGCCGTGGACATTCGAATGACCAAATGGGTGTGGTCAAAAGTAACCACGTTGGCATGGTGGGGGTCAAAATATAAGCACGTTTCGTGGTCAAACTAAAATGACCCATTTGGGCGTGGTTACCCTATCGAGTCTGCTTAATAACCACGATTGTGTGGTCTTTTTTACTGGTCAAATCAAATAAAACACACTACTAGGCCTATAGTTTAATCAGTTCCAAATTGGCGAAAATTGTTAGGCTAATATTTATCCGTAGGCACAAATGGAATACCTACTTGCCCACCACTCGCTGATACATGCTTATCATGCGCAAACGCACCTTTCACCAATAAATATGCGCAACGACATGGATACTTTTGGCGCACGGACAAACACAAGCCTCACAATTCTCGCCAATTTGGAACTGATTGAACTATAGGCCTTATTACTCGAAAGGTGGGTGGCCGAGGCAATTTCCAAATTCAAAGGTAAATTTTCATGTAAATATTTCTCGAAAAGATGATCCGTATGCTTAGTCCTCGCTTGATGTCCACACTAGAATATTCTAGTCTCATGTCGTTTTTGTTTTATAAGCTTGAGTTAAGCTTAAAACAGAAGCGACATGAAATTAGAATATTCTAGTGTGGACATCAAGGGAAGACTAAGCTCACAGGAATAGTTACATGAAAATACCTTCACTGTTAGAAATGTCCGTAAGTGGTCCAGCTAAGCATATTTCATGATATAAAAGATTACAGCGCGGGTAAAGATCGCTATTGCGAATTGCTATGATCACCTATGTGTCCTTGCTTAATTTTCGTTGGGATATTCACCGGCGTTTGTTAATATTTGTTGTTATTGTCTAATTGTAAACACTGTGGGTTGGTAAACTGCTTTATATTTTATATATACCTATGCAACTGTTTACATATAACATATGTTAAAACGTATTTAAAGAAAAAGTCAAATTAAGACTACCACTAACTGAAAACTCTACTTGACATGGACCATTTTACTCCGTCATTGAGGCAACTGGTCTAATATTTTCTGACGGTTACAATACACAGAAATCAGTGATGATTACACATTAATTATGGAATTATTTCTTTACCCATGGTTTATACAATTTCCGTGGTTAATGTGTAATACTAGTAATACTAAGGTGTATAAAACAAAGGATCAGTTTTCAACTGCACATTTTCTAGATAAAAACCAGGAATAAAAAATGCATAAGTCATGTTATTTCTTCATTACAAATATCTTTACAGACCCCATTTAAAATATTATAAATATATCATTCATAAAACCCAGGTTTTTAAGCATTCTAAAAGTAATTTCATGTCATATTGTAATTATTCAACAGCAGAAATTGTGATATAAGGAAGAAAATGCCCCTTGGACCACTTACCCCAAAGAGTGAGTCAACAGTTTGACAAGATGAAAACTTATTCAAGCACGCTTGCGAAATAATAAATGTTTTAAAACATAATATCATTTATGTAATGTCACGCAGGGAGAGCGTGTTGGCGCAGCGGTAGATACCCTCGAAATCTGTGCTCGGTCGGGCTTTATGTGCATTTGGTTTATCACGATCCATACACGCTCTCGCAGGTTTTCTCCGGGATCTCCGGTTTCCTCCTGCTTTCAAAATCTGTGATTAGTTGTTTCGGTTATCAAAAACTTCCTTGACCCAATGGTATTTGGGGAGCTGCATTGACAAATGGTGGATGTTACAATCTAAGTGCGGATAGGTTTGCGCTAGAAATTGGCAGCACCCTAGTTGATGCGACCTGATTCTGATGATTCACCAGCAGCGAAATTACAGCGCTTTGATCACTTTGGAAAGGCGCTATATAAATACTAATTATTATTATTTATTATTATTATTATTATTATTATTATAATATAAAGAAGTTTACTAACCCACAGTGTTTACAATTAGACACCGGTGAATGTCCCAACGAAAAATAAGCAAGGACATTCACAGGCGGGGACTTGATCCTCGTAAAAGAACGCAGTATGTCCATACCATAACAAAAACCTCCATTACGTTCCAGTTACCTGTATAGTTTGAGCCCAAGTTTGAGATATTTTCTGACATGTTGAACTAGCCATGACGCTAGTATTTGCGTGTGTACATGGTGTGAATGGTATGAACACCCTGGACCAACTGTCTGGTCGACCCAAAAGGCAGTCACATTCCAGCGATGTGCCTTGCCACATGTGTCGACCTTTAGCTCTATTTGGGCAAATTTTAAAACTAAAATATGCTCTATATCGTAACTTCTCTCGAAATGTGAACTTTTGATTCGACAAAATCTGAAATAGCACTAATTTGTTTAACAAATTGAAGTTCAAACATCGAATTTCTTAACACAAGAACTTTGAAAAGTCGCGTATTGGGCTCTAAGTTCCACTCAAGAATTGGTCAATCCAACACATTATTTTGGCTATGGTTTCCCTATACTTTAAAGGGACTGGATTTCTCAACTTCACGTTTGTCTTAAAGTTTGTGATCATTTGAAAGTAAAAAGTCGGGTATAGTGCCCTCATATAAGCACAAGATGATGGCTAGAGAAATGTAGACAATGCAATTAAAATGAAGAAAGAACTTTTAAATCTTTAATACATACCGTACACTTATAAGGTTCTCTAAACAAAATGTACTTTACCTTATTACCTCCAAAGAAACGCGGTAACCATGTTAACGGGAATGACAAAAATGATGAACGACAAGGGCCACGCAAAGACACAGACGCAAAGGTAAATAAATCATTTATTTGTTTTCAAACTAATTTACCTCAAAGTTATGTACAAAGTAGTTCGTATAGAAAACAACAAAACGCGGAAAGCGTGTATCATATGTGTATTTACGCAAAGAAAATATAGTAGTCTAACATATCATGAATCAACAGTAACTTATAGAGAGGGCGAAAATGCGGTATACCGGAGTGGAAAGGGTCGTGACAGATCCAAAACTTCATACGCAAGAGAAACCCCACAACCGTCGGACGTAAAAAGCTAGCTCTGATGATACAGGGCTTAGTCTCATCTGGAATCTTATCCGCATTCTTATTTGTGAATCTACGGGAATCATAAGGGTATAAGGGGGCTGTGGACAGACCAAAAAGTGCCAAAAAATGTGGTCTGTATCTTAAAAAATAAAAAATAAGATATTAAAAAAAAAACCGCTCCTGGGGAATGTTATCAGGATTATCATAAAACTAGTATGACAAAATTTAACAAAATATATTTTGAGTTATCTTTTCCAAACCTAAAATGGGTAAAAAAAAGGTGTTTTTTATAAAAAAAAAATCCAAAATGGTCAATTTCATTATCATGGTTGGATTCATTGAACCCTTTTCTGCAAAAAACTGTATACGTTTATAAGATTAAATGAATATTGAAGAAGTTACGGCAGTTTTACGGAGGCTGTACCTGAGAGTCCACACCCCCCTTATTAAATAGCCCATCATACCCGACTCTGGTAACATCTATGTAAAAGAGTATGATTTCCTGGACCGCTATATAAAGGGTTCAACAAAAGAAAGTATACAACTTTGTTTATGTCATTTTGAGTAACTTTTTTTTTTTTTTTGTCCAAACAGGCTAGATAGGCATTTAGATGAATCTTTTGGGCATAATTTGATACCAAATTTTCCCCCTAACAACAAAGATAAACCATGATTAGCACCATTTAAAGGAAAATATCCCATTTTCAAAAGTCGCATTTCCAATACACAGCACGAGAATTGTTAACATACACATATGCCGTATTTATCCCGTACTGATCACCGCACATATCCCTCAATGCGCGGGATAATTCAAATGTAAACTGGTGCATGGGTGAAGGATTTGAATGTAAAGGAATGTTAATGGATGGGGAGAACATGGACAGATTAACCAAATCTTCTCGTGCTGTGTATTGGAAATGCGACTTTTGAAAATGAGATATTTTCCTTTAAATGGTGCTAATCATGGTTGATCTTTGTTGTTAGGGGGCAAATTCGGTATCAAATTATGCCTAAAAGATTCATATAAATGCCTATCTAGCCTGTTTGGTGTTTGGTCACAAACATATTGAAAGTTACTCAAAATGACATAAACAAAGTGGTATACTTGCTTTTGTTGAACCCTTTACATACATATTATCCAGGTTCGTTGGAAGTATATATTGTTCATGAGTGCGGAAGGATTTCAATTGTTTAAATATAGATTTGCCTATATTTTGACCTCTGTTTTGCAGCAGCGATTAGTAGAGTAGAGTTGTTTTGCATTGTAAAGGTGTACTAGTTTTGCGGTGCGGGTGGGGGTGAGTTGTTTTGATTGTAAATGTGTAAATTATAATAGTAATTCCGCCATATCAATTTGTAAATGATTAAGCATACATACTCCAATGTGTCCCATTTGAGCTGCTGAAGTTACGATTAGGAACAAAATATACTTTAAAAATCTCTCATGTAGGTCCATATGATGGCGATATCCAACCAACAGTTTCCAGGAATTTGGCATTTTGTAGAACCAGGAAGCCTATATCCTTCAACATATTATTTTGAAATAAGGCCTAAAAATGGGGTTGAATTGGACCTCGAAATATTGACTTCAAACATTAGCTGTTATAAAAGTGTCATGACCTTGTAATGGCTCAGCACACAGCTTTCACTTGCAGTGTACTATTATTAGTCTAAAAAGGTTCGATTGCCCTTTCACCTGAATTTTGTTGGGGGGGGGGGGGTCGGTTTTTGATTATATTTTAGATGCCAAAGAATGCCCATATTACACTGGAAATGGTGGACCGCCCATTGTTTGGGTTTAATTTGTGAATTTTTTTTGGGTGGCAGCATCGTAGCCGGGGGGGGGGGGGGGGGGGGGGGGGGGGCGAATTGTTCGGCTGAGCACAAGGATTCCGAAAATGTATAGTTTGCCCCAGTTCAGAAGTTTATTTAACGAGTTATCGGGTAAAACGTAAAAGGGTCGTTGACCTTTGCATATGGGGTCGAAATTTGGATTTGCTCTCATTTTGAAAAATAATTGTTCGTCTGATTGCAAGGATTCAAAAAATGATAGTTTTTACCCCTAGAGTATCTGTTGTACCTTATAAAGGGGTCAAAAGGTCAGGTTCCATATTTGCGGGCCCCTGTATGGCGGCCATTTTGGAATTTGCGTTATAACAAAGTTCCCGTCACTTTTGAGAGGGTCATAGGAGCTCTTATTCTTTTAAAATAGTTCTAGTTGACAAATTCACCAAGAAACAGCATCCATTGACAAGTCGATTTTTATTAAGTTATTAACATTTTGAATTTGTTCAAGGCTACATGTATAATCAGAATTCAGAATATCTTTTGCATCTTCATATTGGATCCAGTGGCGTAGCCATGGGAGGGGGTGGGGGGGGGGGGGCGATCGCACCGCCCCCTTTGGCACTGACGGTTCATTTGACAAGAGGAATCATGGAATTATAATACACAGATGGAGGAAAAAAATCCCCCTACGCGCGCATGTGTCCCTAAAATGCAATATTTGTGGGTACAAGCTTGTTTAGAGGCAAAATGTACCTAAATCATAGCAAATATAAGTGTAAAGTCGAACATTTTCGCGCGCATTTCTTTAGTCAAAACAATCTTGTCGGTTCACTTTCATTTCTTGCACCCCCAATATGAAAAACCTAGCTACGCCACTGATTAGAGCCACAAAACAACACGATTTTAATAAGCTCTCAAAAATGGGGGTGGGGGGGGGGGGGGGGGGGGGGGCGGGTAGGGGTGACATTATATTGAACGCCCATTACGCGCAAACAATAATAATCCACAATTCATTATTTATGGCAGGAAGAAAATGGTCACGGAATCCAAGATTATGACCCTACTGCTCTGATTTATCAGAGTAGTAGTCATAATCTTTAATTAAGCATCAAAAGCATCGTCCATAGTCATGATAGTGCCGGTGTGGGGGCGGGGGGGGGGGGGGGGGGGGGTACTCGGATTTGGTTTGGTCGGGTGTGTGCCGCTGGAAATTCAAAACCCCTACCCATTTCTAAGGGGTTTTTTTGAGAAAAAAAACCGGTACCCATTTCTAAGGATTTTGCTTCATTATACACCCAATTTCGCAAATTACCGGGGAAAACGACCAAATTTTCGCAAATTTTCGCGAAAATATACCAATTTGTAAAATATGACCCTATTATTAGGGATTTTCCAGAACAAATCATACCCCATGTTTAGGGATTTTTTGCAAAAAAGCGACCCATTAGAGCAGCACATCCCCGTATACCGTATTAGGCGAGTACCCCTGTGCTTAAAGCGCAGTTCTGTGGTAAATTTAATGTCAGTAGACCGTGTTTGGGGCGGTTCACGGATGGAAGATGTTTTTGGAATGGCGAAGTATCAGCGGGTGTTGTTCTCGATTGTGTGACAGTGAATAACAGTAGTCTAGAATGGGTATGGCTGGTGTTACAAAACACCAGCCTTCTAGACTACTGTTATTATTCATATGATCGCCCCTTTCTTCTTCTTTTAAAGGATTTTTTTATTAGAGACACCTTATATATGTACATTTATATTGATTTATTAGCTTTACTCATTCTTTTAACTTGGGTTTTAGTTTTTCATCAATTTAAAAACATGAACATTTAGAATGGGGGGGGGGGGGGGTAAATCAAAATTGAAAGGATAATTTTGGTTATCCATAATTTGGATACCAAGAATAAATGTTTTATTCTGGAACATTTTTTGGAGCTTTTGCAAGTGGGCATTTCAGAATCTACAGGGAAACTTTGGTTTTTAGAAGAGATTTTTAGAAGGTTCTTTGACCCATGTTGTTTCAAATTGTTCCGGTTTTATTTCATGAATTGTGCCCTCATTAATATTACAAATGCGTAGTAAAATTCATCGGAAAATGTCTACTGAAAAGTGGGTTATTGAAGGTACATACTCATTGGCGGAGCCAGGGGGGCCTGGGGGCACGTGCCCAAAAAAAAAAGGAGAAGAAAAAAGAAGAAAAAGGAGAAAAAAAAGGAGAAAAAAGAAGAAAAAGGAAGAAAAAAGAGAGAGATAGAAGAGGGATAGAGTTCTTTTTTTTGTTACATAGTAAGTTTCCATGCCCCACCCCTTATTTTGTAAGTTCCCGGCACAGATCCCGGCATATCATGGCAATAATGGCGTAGCCAGAGGGTTAAGAAGGGGCCGATCGCTCCTTCTCCCCTGTCCCCCAATTTTGCCATTGTAGCCTCAATTTTGATAAGACAAATCATAGTTAAATTATGACGTTCAAATACAAAGGTAGCATTTTTCGTTGTATGTGCCCTTCGCCAAAAAATAAATTCATTCAAAATAAAGAAGACCGTTTGAAGCCAAAATGTACCTCAATCCTAGCAAAACCGGGTAAAATAGCAAAACATTTAACAATAAAAGCAGTGATAAGGCCAAAATATATCTCAAATGTGGCAAATAAGTATAAAGAAGCCAGGGGTTTTCGAGAAAAACACACCAAAAAACACCATTTTAATAGAAGCAAAAATGTATCTCAATCTTGGCAAAATTAATGTAAAATAGCCCCCCCCCCCCCCCCCCCAAGAAAAAAAGAAGAAGCGCGAGCACGTCACATCAACGTTTACTTTAATTTTGGAATCTAGTTTTAAGCCAAAATTTATCTCGATCATGACAAAATTAGTTAGTGTTGAGAAGCCAATAATAAGCTTGTACCAGCGAAAACAATAGCAACAAAAGAATATTCGCGCTACGCGCGCACATGCCCCAAACGATAAGACTTGGGACCAGTTATTGTGTGACCTCATTTATTGTTGTCCGTTTCGGGAGGGCGAAGGGTGGGTGGATGTTTTAGAACCTCAAACTATTTACATTTCTTTTTAGAAGCTTGTTATCAGCAAAAAAGTCACTTAATTATGACAAAATTAGTTTAAAGTATCCAATTTTGCGCGTTAAGCTCGCATGAACCTTCAAACATTACATTTAGCTTCATAACAAATAAGTATCAAATTGTGTGGGCTACGCGATAATGTGACTCAAACATTAACTTTAGCTTTATGAAGGCAAGCCTCAATCATAGCAAACTGTAAAATAGCACATTTTTGCGCCTAATATTGATCGGAAATAAAGTGATTGCTTTTCAATAAAATATAGTCAAAAGTACACACCAAATAGCACCAAATGGGTTCGAAAATTGAAAAAAAATCCAATTCTGAGGGGGGGGCACATCACAACTCAGACTCTCCCCTCCCCTGTTCGAGCTTTTAAACCATCTATACTTAAATCAAGAATATATTATTATAATTATGCTCAACTTCTTTCGTGCGTTGATAAAAAACAAAATATTTATTGGAAATGAAGAGGTGTCTTTTCGATAAATTGTTGGTCAAAAGTATACACCAGATCGCACCAAATGAGTTCCAAAATTGAATTTTTTTCTACTTCAAAGGGGGGCACATCCCACCTCAGACACCCCCTGTCCGAGCATAGCTCGGAGGGCTGGATGGTACCTGATCAATTTCAATTTTTGGGGCACAACCCCCTAAACTTTACTTGATCCGAGCCTGAGTGCCCCCCGGATAAAATAATCCTGGCTACGCCTATGATACTACCATCGTCATACACCCGGCAGGAGTGCACATCACGTTACAATTAAGTGTTAAAATAATCTATAACCAGTCAGCTGTAGAACAGGGCCCCGTTTCAATTGAGGGCGCTCTAAAACGACGGGTGTACGTAACCAAGGTAACGCACACCCGTCAATTTGCGCAATGATTGAATGTTCGCCTTTTACCCCAATTATGATCTGCATAAAAAGTAACTATCCATCGAGTTGAGGACAGCATAAGGTACCAGAACTTCTTGCGACATCCAGTTCTTTGATTTAATTTAACCTTTGACCCCAACATTACACGACATAAGCTAAAACTATGTCTTTTTTGACCGGTTTACTGCGATAAGACCACCTTTTTCTAGACGAGATTACACCATTTTATAGAATTTTTAGGGTATGTGTGATAATTTTTACATTACACATAAGCCCTATAGTATTCAGAAGTCATGCCTTTGTAACGGTTATCTCTGTGATAAGAGAGTTATTTCGTTGTTTAAAATCGGCAAAATCGGCTTTTTATGAATTTTGAAAATTACTGTGACGTGAGGCCGTTCCCTTGGAACGCACTCCGTTCCCAAGCCCGCCCTCTATTGAAAAGTGTTTTTCGTTCGTATTCCGGCGAGCGACGGACTTCCGTCACTTGATGAATCTCTGTGTAAGAAAATAACGACAGTGCGTTACTAAATAGAGCGCCCTCAATTGAAACGGGGGCCCGTTCTACAGCTGACTGATAACGTGTTTTATCTAATTTATTATTCAATTTTAGGAAGAAGCTGAACTGAAAAAAGCTGAAAAGAGTGAAGAAAATGCGGAATCCGATCACAACGTCGAGGTACGTATGCCTTAAATGTTTAATGCTAGAGGCAACGGATGCGCACGCAGATAGATATATCCCATGTGTTACGTCAATGTTTTTTAATTGTACAGAGAAGAGAAGACAATGAGGAGTTTTAATATAAATATAACAAAGTCTAATTAAATTGTGTTACTTCATTAAGCTTTGATATCAAAGCGAAACAATAGAAGACATTAAAACAGACTTTAATTAAAAAATACAGTGCGTGTATTAGCGAAATATACAATTAAAAAACCAAACAACTTCAGCGCAAATGATTGAAACTTTAAATTGGGTCATTCTCACGCATATTAAGCTTATTTGTTTTAATAGCACCAATCTAGGTATTGAACAAGATACAGTATATGGGATAACTTACCGTCGGATATTGGCGCACGTGTGACTTTACTACCTTAATCATAGGCGGGAACACTGCAAACGGCGCTAAAAGTGTCAAACTGTGGATTCTATGTACGAACGAGAAACCACTCGAACAAGAAATTTAACACTATTTTAAAAATGTGATTTTGAAGTAATTAGGAAACGTATTGCTCCGTAACTTCAAAGAGATTTTAGTTTCATGGTCATAAATGTAACTTAACACAAAAAATATATTTAGAGGTAAAGGATGAAATCAAATCAAATACGTTCGTGTTACTTAATTAGATGTCTGATACTAAACAATCAAACAAGGAAGACAATACCAGTTGATATAATAGTTAGATCAAATGACAATTAATATGTTTGGTTCATTAGCTTTCAATATCAAACCGAAACAAAAGGAGATAATCACAAAAGCATTAATTACACCGTACAGCGTCCGATATCTGTCGTGTTATCAACAAAAAGTAAACCTTACTAATTAAAACCGTTAAATTTGGATACAATAGTTAGAAACTTTAATATACGCCATTCTTACGCATATTAAGTTTTAATATATCAATCTAGGTATTAAAAAGATATAAACGGGATGATTTTGGATCGGCAGTCCCATTTCGTCAGAGCTTTACTCTCGTGTAACACCGTCTAACTGTGTTAAGAAGTTACATACCGCTTGCCGCTAATTTGTTTGGAAACTTCGTATTCGTATAGGCATCTTTGTGTAACCATAATGAAGTTTGTATTCGCATTGGCCCTTGTGGCCATGTGCGTAATACTAATGCACGCCAGACCGAATGTCAAACGCGACGCGGTTCGAATACAGGTAAGAACTTTTGTTTTCCTTCTCAACGTGTTAGTTGATTTTTAAAATTATTCGAAACGATTGTTATGACACCCGCGTGAGGTCCCAGCTCGATGTGCACACTACAACTAAATTTATATAATGCACACTACCCCGGCAGGATCAAATTGACCCTCTTGGCTTTAATCATTTCGAATGGCCACGAATTTGTGGTAAATAGTAACCACGTTGGCGCAGGTTTGCGTTCCCGGCTTGCGTTGGGGACAAAATATAACCACGATTTGTTTTCAGATTGTATGACTCTATTTGCCGTGGACATTCGAATGACCAAATGGGTGTGGTCAAAAGTAACCACGTTGGCATGGTGGGGGTCAAAATATAAGCACGTTTCGTGGTCAAACTGAATGACCCATTTGGGCGTGGTTACCCTATCGAGTCTGCTTAATAACCACGATTGTGTGGTCTTTTTTACTGGTCAAATTAAATAAAACACACTACTAGGCCTATAGTTTAATCAGTTTCAAATTGGCGAAAATTGTTAGGCTGATATTTATCCGTAGGCACAAATGGAATACCTACTTGCCCACCACTCGCTGATACCTGCTTATCATGCGCAAACGCACCTTTCACCAATAAATATGCGCAACGACATGGATTCTTTTGGCGCACGGACAAACACAAGCCTCACAATTCTCGCCAATTTGGAACTGATTGAACTATAGGCCTTATTACTCGAAAGGTGGGTGGCCGAGGCAATTTCCAAATTCAAAGGTAAATTTTCATGTAAATATTTCTCGAAAAGATGATCCGTATGCTTAGTCCTCGCTTGATGTCCACACTAGAATATTCTAGTCTCATGTCGTTTTTGTTTTATAAGCTTGAGTTAAGCTTAAAACAGAAGCGACATGAAATTAGAATATTCTAGTGTGGACATCAAGGGAAGACTAAGCTCACAGGAATAGTTACATGAAAATACCTTCACTGTTAGAAATGTCCGTAAGTGGTCCAGCTAAGCATATTTCATGATATAAAAGATTACAGCGCGGGTAAAGATCGCTATTGCGAATTGCTATGATCACCTATGTGTCCTTGCTTAATTTTCGTTGGGATATTCACCGGCGTTTGTTAATATTTGTTGTTATTGTCTAATTGTAAACACTGTGGGTTGGTAAACTGCTTTATATTTTATATATACCTATGCAACTGTTAACATATAACATATAATTAATGTTAAAACGTATTTAAAGAAAATGTCAAATTAAGACTACCACTAACTGAAAACTCTACTTGACATGGACCATTTTACTCCGTCATTAAGGCAACTGGTCTAATATTTTCTGACG
This sequence comes from Ophiura sarsii, assembly GCA_035610835.1. Taxonomy (NCBI): domain Eukaryota; kingdom Metazoa; phylum Echinodermata; class Ophiuroidea; order Amphilepidida; family Ophiuridae; genus Ophiura; species Ophiura sarsii. The sequence continues at coordinate 40,592,859 of CM069441.1, forward strand.
GTTACAATACACAGAAATCAGTGATGATAACACATTAAGTATGGAATTATTTCTTTACCCATGGTTTATACAATTTCCGTGGTTAATGTGTAATACTAGTAATACTAAGGTGTATACAACAAAGGATCAGTTTTCAACTGCACATTTTCTAGATAAAAACCAGGAATAAAAATGCATAAGTCATATAATTTCTTCATTACAAATATCTGTACAGACCCCATTTAAAATATTATAAATATATCATTCATAATACCCAGGTTTGTAAGCATTCTAAAGTAATTTCATGTCATATTGTAATTATTCAACAGCAGAAATTGTGATATAAGGAACAAAATGCCCCTTGGACTACTTACCCCAAAGAGTGAGTCAACAGTTTGACAAGATGAACACTTATTCAAGCACGCTTGCGAAATAATGAATGTTTTAAAACATCATTTATGTAATGTCACGCAGGGAGAGCGTGTTGGCGCAGCGGTAGATACCCTCGAAATCTGTGCTTGAAATCAGTGCTCGGTCGGGCTTTATGTGCATTTGGTTTATCATGATCCATACACGCTCTCGCAGGTTTTCTCCGGGATCTCCGGTTTCCTCCTGCTTTCAAAATCTGTGATTAGTTGTTTCGGTTATTAAAAACTTCCTTGACCCAATGGTATTTGGGGAGCTGCATTGAAAAATGGTGGATGTTACAATCTAAGTGCGGATAGGTTTGCGCTAGAAATTGGCAGCACCCTAGTTGATGCGACCTGATTCTGATGATTCACCAGCAGCGAAATTACAGCGCTTTGATCACTTTGGAAAGGCGCTATATAAATACTAATTATTATTATTTATTATTATTATTATTATTATTATTATTATATAAAGAAGTTTACTAACCCACGGTGTTTACAATTAGACACCGGTGAATGTCCCAACGAAAAATAAGCAAGGACATTCACAGGCGGGGACTTGATCCTCGTAAAAGAACGCAGTATGTCCATACCATAACAAAAACCTCCATTACGTTCCAGTTACCTGTATAATAGTTTGAGCCCAAGTTTGAGATATTTTCTGACATGTTGAACTAGCCATGACGCTAGTATTTGCGTGTGTACATGGTGTGAATGGAGTCACACTCCAGCGATGTGCCTTGCCACATGTGTCGACCTTTAGCTCTATTTGGGCAAATTTAAAACTAAAATATGCTCTATATCGTAACTTCTCTCGAAATGTGAACTTTTGATTCGACAAAATCTGAAATAGCACTAATTTGTTTAACAAATTGAAGTTCAAACATCGAATTTCTTAACACAAGAACTTTGAAAAGTCGCGTATTGGGCTCTAAGTTCCACTCAAGAATTGGTCAATCCAACACATTATTTTCTTTCCAAAATTCTAAACATATTCTAATTATTTCCGGACACTTTTAAAAGCTTCAGGAACATCCTTTCAGATTGACTAAACTGCCATCACCAAACCAACACGAAGTATATTTGATTGATTGGGTTAGAAAGTGAATACATTTATTTATTTCCTAAGCGACTCAACATTGGGCCATTTCTGGCTATGGTTTCCCTATACTTTAAAGGGACTGGATTTCTCAACTTCACGTTTGTCTTAAAGTTTGTGATCATTTGAAGGTAAAAAGTCGGGTATAGTGCCCTCATATAAGCACAAGATGATGGCTAGAGAAATGTAGACAATACAATTAAAATGAAGAAAGAACTTTTAAATCTTTAATACATACCGTACACTTATCAGGTTCTCTAAACAAAATGTACTTTACCTTATTACCTCCACAGAAACGCGGTAACCATGGTAACGGGAATGACAAAAATGATGAACGACAAGGGCCACGCAAAGACCCAAACGCAAAGGTAAATAAATCATTTATTTGTTTTCAAACTAATTTACCTCAAAGTTATGTACAAAGTAGTTCGTATAGCGGAAAGCGTGTATCATATGTGTATTTACGCAAAGAAAATATAGTAGTCTAACATATCATGAATCAACAGTAACTTATAGAGAGGGCGAAAATGCGGTATACCGGAGTGGAAAGGGTCGTGACAGACCCAAAACTTCATACGCAAGAGAAACCCCACAACCGTCGGACGTAAAAAGCTAGCTCTGATGATACAGGGCTTAGTCTCATCTGGAATCTTATCCGCATTCTTATTTGTGAATCTACGGGAATCATAAGGGTTTATTGGAAATGCGACTTTGAAAATGAGATATTTTCCTTTAAATGGTGCTAATCATGGTTTATCTTTGTTGTTAGGGGGCAAATTCGGTATCAAATTATGCCTAAAAGATTCATATAAATGCCTATCTAGCCTGTTTGGTGTTTGGTCACAAACAAATTGAAAGTTACTCAAAATGACATAAACAAAGTGGTATACTTTCTTTTGTTGAACCCTTACATACATATTATCCAGGTTCGTTATTGTTCATGGGTGCGGAAGGATTTCAATTGTTTAAATATAGATTTGCCTATATATATTTTGACCTCTGTTTTGCAGCAGCGATTAGTAGAGTAGAGTTGTTTTGCATTGTAAAGGTGTACTAGTTTTGCGGTGCGGGTGGGGGTGAGTTGTTTTGATTGTAAATGTGTAAATTATAATAGTAATTCCGCCATATCAATTTGTAAATGATTAAGCATACATACTCCAATGTGTCCCATTTGAGCTGCTGAAGTTACGATTAGGAACAAAATATACTTTAAAAATCTCTCATGTAGGTCCATATGATGGCGATATCCAACCAACAGTTTCCAGGAATTTGGCATTTTGTAGAACCAGGAAGCCTATATCCTTCAACATATTATTTTGAAATAAGGCCTAAAAATGGGGTTGAATTGGACCTCGAAATATTGACTTCAAACATTAGCTGTTATAAAAGTGTCATGACCTTGTAATGGCTCAGCACACAGCTTTCACTTGCAGTGTACTATTATTAGTCTAAAAAGGTTCGATTGCCCTTTCACCTGAATTTTGTTGGGGGGGGGGGGATTGTCGGTTTTTGATTATATTTTAGATGCCAAAGAATGCCCATATTACACTGGAAATGGTGGACCGCCCATTGTTTGGGTTTAATTTGTGAATTTGTTTTGGGTGGCAGCAGCGTAGCCGGGGGGGGGGGGGGGGGGGGGGGGGCGAATTGTTCGGCTGAGCACAAGGATTCCGAAAATGTATAGTTTGCCCCAGTTTAGAAGTTTATTTAACGAGTTCTCGGGTAAAACGTAAAAGGGTCGTTGACCTTTGCATATGGGGTCAAAATTTAAATTTGCTCTCATTTTGAAAAATAATATCTCAAATTGTTCGTCTGATTGCAAGGATTCAAGAAATGATAGTTTTTACCTTTAGAGTATCTGTTGTACCTTATAAAGGGGTCAAAAGGTCAGGTTCCATATTTGCGGGCCCCTGTATGGCGGCCATTTTGGAATTTGCGTTATAACAAAGTTCCCGTCACTTTTGAGAGGGTCATAGGAGCTCTTATTCTTTTAAAATAGTTCTAGTTGACAAATTCACCAAGAAACAGCATCCATTGACAAGTCGATTTTTATTAAGTTATTAACATTTTGAATTTGTTCAAGGCTATAATCAGAATTCAGAATATCTTTTGCATCTTCATATTGGAGCCAGTGGCGTAGCCGTGGGAGGGGGTGGGGGGGGGGGGGTCGATTGCAACGCCCCCTTTGGCACTGACGGTTCATTTGACAAGAGGAATCATGGAATTTTAATACACAGATGGAGGAAAAAAAATCCCCCTACGCGCGCATGTGTCCCTAAAATGCAATATTGGTTGGTACAAGCTTGTTTAGAGGCAAAATGTACCTAAATCATAGCAAATATAAGTGTAAAGTCGAACATTTTCGCGCGCATTTTTTTAGTCAAAACAATCTTGTCGGTTCACTTTCATTTCTTGCACCCCCAATATGAAAAACCTAGCTACGCCACTGATTAGAGCCACAAAACAACACGATTTTAATAAGCTCTCAAAAATGGGGGTGGGTGGGGGGGGGGGGGGGGGGGGGGGGGCGGGTAGGGGTGACATCATATTGAACGCCCATTACGCGCAAACAATAATAATCCACAATTCATTATTAATGGCAGGAAGAAAATGGTCACGGAATCCAAGATTATCACCCTACTGCTCTGCTTTATCAGAGTAGTAGTCATAATCTTTAATTAAGCATCAAAAGCATCGTCCATAGTCATGATAGTGCCGGTGGGGGGGGGGGGGTACTCGGATTTGGTTTGGTCGGGTGTGTGCCGCTGAAAATCCAAAACCCCTACCCATTTCTAAGGGGTTTTTTTGAAAAAAACCCGGTACCCATTTCTAAGGATTTTGCTTCATTATACACCCAATTTTCGCAAATTACCGGGGAAAACGACAAAATGTTCGCAAATGTTCGCGAAAATATACCAATTTGTAAAATATGACCCTATTATTAGGGATTATCCAGAACAAATCATACCCCATGTTTAGGGATTTTTTGTAAAAAAGCGACCCATTAGAGCAGCACATCCCCGTATACCGTATTAGGCGAGTACCCCCTGTGCTTAAAGCGCAGTTCTGTGGTAAATTTAATGTCAGTAGACCGTGTTTGGGGCGGTTCATGGATGGGAGATGTTTTTGGAATGGCGAAGTATCAGCGGGTGTTGTTCGATTGTGTGACAGTGAATAACAGTAGTCTAGAATGGGTATGGCTGGTGTTACAAAACACCAGCCACACTCTAGACTACTGTTATTATTCATATGATCGCACACTTTCTTCTTCTTTTAAAGGAATTTTTTATTAGAGACACCTTATATATGTACATGTATATTCATTTATTAGCTTTACTCATTCTTTGAACTTGGGTTTTAGTTTTTCATCAATTTAAAACATGAACATTTAGAATGGGGGAGGGGGGGGGGGGGGGGGTAAATCAAAATTGAAAGGATAATTTTGGTTATCCATAATTTGGATACCAGGAATAAATGTTTTATTCTGGAACATTTTTTGGAGCTTTTGCAAGTGGGCATTTCAGAATCTCCAGGGAAACTTTGGTTTTTAGAAGAGATTTTTAGAAGGTTCTTTGACCCATGTTGCTTCAAATTGTTCCGGTTTTATTTCATGAATTGTGCCCTCATTAATATTACAAATGCGTAGTAAAATTTATCGGAAAATGTCTACTGAAAATTGGGTTATTGAAGGTACATACTCATTGGCGGAGCCAGGGGGCCTGGGGGCACGTGCCCCCCGGGTCCCTGGCACCAAAAAAAAAGGAGAAGAAAAAAGAAGAAAAAGGAGAAAAAAAGGAGAAAAAAGAAGAAAAAGGAAGAAAAAAGAGAGAGATAGAAGAGGGATAGAGTTCTTTTTTGTTACATAGTAAGTTTCCATGCCCCAACCCTTATTTTGTAAGTTCCCGGCACAAATCCCGGCATATTATGGCAATAATGGCGTAGCCAGAGGGTTAAGAAGTGGCCGATCGCTCCTTCTCCCCTGTCCCCCAATTTTGCCATTGTAGCCTCAATTTTGATAAGACAAATCATAGTTAAATTATGACGTTCAAATACAAAGGTAGCATTTTTCGTTGTATGTGCCCTTCGCCAAAAAACAAATTCATTCAAAATTAAGAAGACCGTTTGAAGCCAAAATGTACCTCAATCCTAGCAAAACCGGGTAAAATAGCAAAACATTTAACAATAAAAGCAGTGATAAGGCCAAAATATCTCAAATGTGGCAAATAAGTATAAAGAAGCCAGGGGTTTTCGAGAAAAAAACACCAAAAAACACCATTTTAATAGAAGCAAAAATGTATCTCAATCTTGGCAAAATTAATGTAAAGAAGTTAATTTTGCGTGTTTGGTATCTCAATCGCGGCACAATTTATGTAAAATAGCCCCCCCCCCCAAAAAAAAAAGAAGAAGCGCGAGCACGTCACATCAACGTTTACTTTAATTTTGGAATCTAGTTTTAAGCCAAAATGTATCTCGATCATGACAAAATGAGTTAGTGTTGAGAAGCCAATATTTCGCGCGTTTTGCTCATGTGCCTCGAAATAATTGCTTTAGTTTTATAAGCTTGTGCCAGCGAAAATTGGCAAAATATATACAATAGCAACAAAAAAATATTCGCGCTACGCGCGCACATGCCCCAAATGATAAGACTTGGGACCAGTTATTGTGTAACCTCACTTCTTGTTGTCCGTTTCGGGAGGGCCGAGCGGGTGGATGAAGGGTGGGTGGATGTTTTAGAACCTCAAACTATTTACATTTCTTTTTAGAAGCTTGTTATCAGCAAAAAAGTCACTTAATTATGACAAAATTAGTTTAAAGTATCCAATTTTGCGCGTTAAGCTCGCATGAACCTTCAAACATTACATTTAGCTTCATAACAAATAAGTATCACATTGTGTGGGCTACGCGATAATGTGACTCAAACATTAACTTTAGCTTTATGAAGGCAAGCCTCAATCATAGCAAACTGTAAAATAGCACATTTTTGCGCCTATATAAAATATAAAAAGCCAATATTGATCGGAAATAAAGTGATTGCTTTTCAATAAAATATAGTCAAAAGTACACACCAAATGGGTTCGAAAATTGAAAAAAAATCCAATTCTGAGGGGGTGGGGGGGGGGGGGGGGGGGTGGGGGGCACATCACAACTCAGACTCTCCCCTCCCCTGTTCGAGCTTTTAAACCATCTATACTTAAATCAAGAATATATTAGTATAATTATGCTCAACTTCTTTCGTGCGTTGATAAAAAACAAAATATTTATTGGAAATGAAGAGGTGTCTTTTCGATAAATTGTTGGTCAAAAGTATACACCAGATCGCACCAAATGAGTTCAAAAATTGAATTTTTTTTCTACTTCAAAGGGGGGCACATCCCACCTCAGACACCCCCTGTTCGAGCATAGCTCGGAGGGCTGGATGGTACCTGATCAATTTCAATTTTTGGGGCACACCCCCCTAAACTTTTCTTGATCCGAGCCTGAGTGCCCCCCGGATAAAATAATCCTGGCTACGCCTATGATACCACCATCGTCATACACCCGGCAGGAGTGCACATCACGTTACAATTAAGTGTTAAAATAATCTATAACCAGTCAGCTGTAGAACAGGGCTCCGTTTCAATTGAGGGCGCTCTAAAACGACGGGTGTACGTAACCAAGGTAACGCACACCCGTCAATTTGCGCAATGATTGAATGTTCGCCTTTTACCCCACTTATCTGCATAAAAAGTAACTATCCATCGAGTTGAGGGCAGCATAAGGTACCAGAACTTCTTGCGACATCCAGTTCTTTGATTTAATTTAACCTTTGACCCCAACATTACACGACATAAGCTAAATCTATGTCTTTTTTTTTGACCGGTTTACTGCGATAAGACCACCTTTTTCTAGACGAGATTACACCATTTTATAGAATTTTTAGGGTATGTGTGATAATTTTTACATTACACATAAGCTCTATAGTATTCAGAAGTGATTCCTTTGTAACGGTTATCTCTGTGATAAGAGAGTTATTTCGTTGTTTAAAATCGGCAAAATCGGCTTTTTATGAATTTTGAAAATTACTGTGACGTGAGGCCGTTCCCTTGGAACGCACTCCGTTCCCAAGCCCGCCCTCTATTGAAAAGTGTTTTTCGTTCGTATTCCGGCGAGCGACGGACTTCCGTCACTTGATGAATCTCTGTGTAAGAAAATAACGACAGTGCGTTACTAAATAGAGCGCCCTCAATTGAAACGGGGGCCCGTTCTACAGCTGACTGATAACGTGTTTTATCTAATTTATTATTCAATTTTAGGAAGAAGCTGAACTGAAAAAAGCTGAAAAGAGTGAAGAAAATGCGGAATCCGATCACGACGTCGAGGTACGTATGCCTTAAATGTTTAATGCTAGAGGCAACGGATGCGCACGCAGATAGATATATCCCATGTGTTACGTCAATGTTTTTTAATTGTACATTTAAAACAAGCAAACAAATATTGAAACAATGGAGAGAAACAAACTAATAAACAGTGAAGAGAAGACAATGAGGTGTTTTAATATAAATATAACAAAGTATAATTAAATTGTGTTACTTCATTAAGCTTTGATATCAAAGCGAAACAATAGAAGACATTAAAACAGACTTTAATTAAAAATATACAGTGCGTGTATTAGCGAAATATACAATTAAAAAAACCCAAACAACTTCAGCGCAAAGGATTGAAACTTTAAATTGGGTCATTCTCACGCATATTAAGCTTATTTGTTTTAATAGCACCAATCTAGGTATTGAACAAGATACAGTATAGATGAGGTGACACTTGTTGACATTTAGGACGCCCTCTGTTGGTTTGAGACAAAACACACCGGGCAAGAGTTCCTACAGTTTACATAGGCCAGATCAGGTTTCTAATTAGATTGTGGTGTCACAGCAAATTGTTATCAAAACTGTCTTTAAACTTGCTTAGGAATGCTATAAGCTATCGCATTTCACAAAAAAAACTAAAACTAAATGAGTTTTACAATTCATTAGAAAGAAATTTCATGTTGTCTTCATTAACTTTACTATATATTCTGCCTGGAGGGAAACAACAGAGGGTGTCCCATTTGTAAATACATGACATCATAGGTCACCTCATCTATACACTCTTAGAAGGTCAGGATCAAATACATGAGTAGATTTCCGGCTCACTTTGTTTTGATCCTTTAAGGATCATTTTCGGATCGTTTTGATCCGTTTTCGGATCGTTTTGATCCGTTTTCGGATCGTTTTGATCTGTTTCCAGATAGATATCAACAAACGGATCAAATTCACCTTGATCAACTTTGATCTGATTTCCGGATCAATTCGATGAAACAGTTCATTGGTCAATGAGTGACTGACGTCACTCTTTCGCAAACCGATAGACGACACAAGCAGACGATGTTTTGAATTCGGTCGCCACAGTTGAAACAAGGGTGAAATACCGCGGTAAGTTATTCAGTCTAATCTGTAAAATGTTACATGATTTTGTCGGTAAAGTAGTTTTATTTTTTATGTTTGAACATGCTCTATTCTTGTGAACAAATTTCTTGTACCTGACCAGTGCCATCAGTACGATTTTCGGTCAAAATGCTCCTCACAAAATGTCACGATCACTGCGATGTACTAGGCCTACACGATGTAGTAAGCTTACTGCACTCGATATATAGTCTGCAGTGTGCACCCGGGGGTGGGGGCACTCAATCAATATTAGGTTTCACACCAGGCTCCATCAAAAATACCCCCCTTTTTTGGCCCGGTGTCACCGAAAGACCCTTGCATGCATGCTTGTTTTTACAATCTGTCACCCGATGACCCCCTATGTTTTCACTTTTTCTTTGATTCAGTTTGATCCTGGAGTAGGATCATAAGCTACAGGTACATCCGATTAAGGATCATTATTTTGATCCGTTTCAGTATCATTTGACAGAAATATTTGATCCCATTTCGGATCAAACTTTTTGATCCTGCTTGTCGGATCACTTTGATCCGGAAAGGGTAAGCTCATATGTGATACCGCTTCTGGATCAAAATTGATCCTTTTCGTCTCATATTTGATCCTGACCTTCTAAGAGTGTATGGGATAACTCAAGATCGAATGTCCCCTACCGTCGGATATTGGCGCACGTGTGACCCTACTACCTTAATCATAGGCGGGAACACTGCAAACGGCGCTAACAGTGTCAAACTGTGGATTCTACGAACAAGAAAGCACTCGAACAAGAAATTTAACACATTTTCAAAATGTGATTTTGAAGTAATTAGGAAACGTATTGCTCCGTAACTTCAAAGAGATTTTAGTTTCATGGTCTTAAATGTAACTTAACACAAAAAATATATTTAGAGGTAAAGGATGAAATCAAATATAGAGGGCAGTCCATGAAAAATATCGCATAATATGCCTTTAAGAAGCTACATACCGGTAGTTGTTTTGGAAAAATTAAATTCGCGTAAGTATCTGTGTGTAGCCGGCCATATTGAAGTGCGATGGCACTTTTGACAATGTGCGTAATCCGAACCGCATCCTAACCTAAACCCTAATCAGAACTTTTATTATTATAATTTCCCGAAAACTACTGTGTTACTTTTGGGATATATTCCAAGCAACTTATATGACGCTCAGTCAGGACTAACCGGTAGTCTACAAAACTAAGACCTAAGACCTAAGACCTAAGACCTAAGACCTAAGACCTACAAAACTAAGACCTGACTAGGTACAAAACTAAGACCCGAGTACAAAACTAAGACCCAACCAGGTACAAAACTAAGACCCAAGTACAAAACTAAGACCTGACCAGGTACAAAACTAAGACCCGAGTACAAAACTAAGACCTGACCAGGTACAAAACTAAGACCCGAGTACAAAACTAAGACCCAACCAGGTACAAAACTAAGACCCAAGTACAAAACTAAGACCTGACCAGGTACAAAACTAAGACCCGAGTACAAAACTAAGACCCAACCAGGTACAAAACTAAGACCCGAGTACAAAACTAAGACCCAACCAGGTACAAAACTAAGACCCAAGTACAAAACTAAGACCTGACCAGGTACAAAACTAAGACCCGAGTACAAAACTAAGACCTGACCAGGTACAAAACTAAGACCCGAGTACAAAACTAAGACCCAACCAGGTACAAAACTAAGACCCGAGTACAAAACTAAGACCTGACCAGGTACAAAACTAAGACCCGAGTACAAAACTAAGACCCAACCAGGTACAAAACTAAGACCCAAGTACAAAACTAAGACCCGACCAGATACAAAACTAAGACCCGAGTACAAAACTAAGACCTGACCAGGTACAAAACTAAGACCCGGAAGTGATCTAGGATTAGTCCGGGGGTGGTGTGGGTGGTATGGGGGTTAACCGGAAGTGATCTAGGATTAGTCCGGGGGTCATGGGGGTGGTGTGGGGGTTAACTGGATGTAGTCCGGGGGTCGTATGGAGGATGTGGGGGTTAATCGCAAGTGATCTAGAATTGGTCCGGGGGTCGTGTGGGTGGTGTGGGGGTTAACCGCAAGTGATCTAGGATTGGTCCGGGGGTCGTATGGGTGGTGTGGGGGTTAACCGGAAGTGATCTAGGATTAGTCCGGGGGTCATGGGGTGGTGTGGGGGTTAACCGGAAGTGATCTAGGATTAGTCTGGGGGTCATGGGGGTGGTGTGGGGGTTAACTGGAAGTGATCTAGGATTGGTCCGGGGGTCGTGTGGGTGGTGTGATGGGTTAACCGGAAGTGATCTAGGATTAGTCCGGGGGTCATGGGGTGGTGTGGGGGTTAACTGGAAGTAGTCCAGTAGTATTAGTTAGTATTTTATTATTCAGGGAGTACAAGACAATCACTAGGTCTGGGGTGTGGGTCAAGGGGTGGGAGGGGTATTTTTTTACCATAGATCAAGTACTTTTTATCCATTATAAAAATAAAAAATAAAAAAAATAAAAAAATTCCCCCCCCCGGGCCCCCACCCATTCACCTCGGAGCTACCACCCCACCCCATCATCCCACCCATACCAAGTTCTGACCAAAACCACAGCAGACCAACAAAACTTGCAATGGAATTCATGTCGTACGAGATACACAGTATTTCCGATACAAAGTTGCCGAATTTGACTACCCGATCTACAAAACTAAGACCCTACCAGGTACAAAACTAAGACCCGGAAGTACAAAACTAAGACCTGACCAGGTACAAAACTAAGACCCGGAAGTACAAAACTAAGACCTGACCAGGTACAAAACTAAGACCCGGAAGTGATCTAGGATTAGTTCGGGGGTGGTGTGGGTGGTGTAGGGGTTGACTGGAAGTGATCTAGGATTAGTCCGGGGGTCATTTGGGTGATGTGGGGGTTAACCGCAAGTGATCTAGGATTGATCCGGGGGTCGTGTGGGTGGTGTGGTTGTTAACCGGAAGTGATCTAGGATTGGTCCGGGGGTCGTGTGGGTGGTGTGGTGATTAACCAGAAGTGATCTAGGATTAGTCCGGGGGTCATGGGGGTGGTGTGGGGGTTAACTGGAAGTAGTCCAGTAGTATAAGTCAGGGGGTCAAGCGAGTGGTGTGGGGTTTAACCGGAAGTGATCTAGGATTAGTCCGGGGTGGTGTGGGGTATAACCGGAAGTGATATAGGATTAGTCCGGGGGTCATTAACCGGAAAGAGTCCGGGGGTCTAGTTTTGTTACAATTTTAGCACAAAATGACATTAAAAAGCAGTATTTTATTATTCAGGGAGTACAATGGGTCAAGGGTGGGAGGGGTATTTCTTACCATAGATAAAGTACTTTTTATCCATTATATAAAATAAAATAAATGCCATCCCCCCCCCCCCCGCCCCCACCTCGGACCTACCACCCCACCCCACCCATACCAAGTTCTGACCAAAACCACAGCAGACCAACAAAACTTGCAATGGAATTCATGTCGTACGAGATACACAGTATTTCCGATACAAAGTTGCCGAATTTGACTACCCGATCTACAAAACTAAGACCCTACCAGGTACAAAACTAAGACCCGAGTACAAAACTAAGACCTGACCAGGTACAAAACTAAGACCCGGAAGTGATCTAGGATTAGTCCGGGGTGGTGTGTGTGGTGTGGGGGTTAACTGGAAGTGATCTAGGATTAGTCCGGGGGTCATGGGGGTGGTGTGGGGTTAACTGGATGTAGTCCGGGATTAGTCCGGGGGTCGTGTGGATGATGTGGGGGTTAACCGCAAGTGATCTAGGATTGGTCCGGGGGTCGTGTGGGTGGTGTGGGGGTTAACCGCAAGTGATCCAAGATTGGTCCGGGGTCATGTGGGGGTTAACCGGAAGTGATCTAGGATTAGTCCGGGGGTCATGGGGTGGTGTGGGGGTTAACCGGAAGTGATCTAGGATTAGTCCGGGGGTCATGGGGGTGGTGTGGGGGTTAACTGGAAGTAGTCCAGTAGTATTAGTCAGGGGGTCATGTGAGTGGTGTGGGGGATAACCGGAAGTGATCTAGGATTGGTCCGGGGGTCGTGTGGGTGGTGTGGGGGTTAACCGCAAGTGATCTAAGATTGGTCTGGGGGTCGTGTGGGTGTTAACCGGAAGTGATCTAGGATTAGTCCGGGGGTCGTGTGGGTGGTGTGGGGGTTAACCGCAAGTGATCTAAGATTGGTCTGGGGGTGGTGTGGGGGTTAACCGGAAGTGATCTAGGATTAGTCCGGGGGTGGTGTGGGGGTTAACCGGAAGTGATCTAGGATTAGTCCGGGGGTCATGTGGGTGGTGTGGGGGTTATTCGGAAGTAGTCCGGGGGTCTAGTTTTGTTACAATTTTTAGCACAAAATGACATTAAAAAGCAGTATTTTATTATTCAGGGAATACAAGACAATCACTAGGGGTACGTTCATAAATACTCTGGTGGGGGGGGGGGGGGGCTGGAAAATAAGGGGGGGTCAAAAAAGTGTTCTACCTCACCAAAGGGGGTCAAAAAAGTTCAGACCCTCAAAAAGGGGGGGTCAAAAAAGTTTTGACCACCCAAATACCCAATTTTTTCTCCGCGTTACGCGCGAACAACCAACAAATTTTCAATGCATTCTATTACACGCAAAAGTGCACTTTTAACACTTAACAAAAGATATTACTATGTAAGTGTATGGAGAGGTAAAGGGGGGGGGGGGGGGTCAAAAAAGTATCGGCTGGTAAAAAGGGGGGGTCAAAAAAGTTTCGAACAATTTTGAGGGGGGGTCAAAAAAGTTTTGATGCCCCGTCTGAAAGATTTTCCAGCCCCCCTACCAAAGTATTTATGAACCTTCCCTAGGTCTGGGGTGTGGGTCATGGGGTGGGAGGGGTATTTTTTACCATAGATAAAGCCCCGGGACCCCATCCACCCACCTCGGACCTACCACCCCACCCCATCATCCCACCCATACCAAGTTCTAACCAAAACAACAGCAGACCAACAAAACAAGTTGCGTTTGTATTTGAAATATTTGATCATTTTTAGAATACAATGCAATAGTATAAATATGTGTAAACGTTTCATGTCATCATATTGTAAGTTGATTTGCGTCACTAGTGTAGCTCAGCGCTTTTAGTGTGAGTTCATGAGCGCACATGACAAAGTACGCACATGACACAGTACGGACGGTCGCATTTCCTGTTTACTACGCTTTGACGAAAATATCCAGAAACCCCCAAATGTTCTAATTTTTGTATACATGCGGGTATAACCAGTCCGGGTTCTCCTTTTTAATTCTGTGGTTGGGTCTTAGTTTTGTACCTGGTGGGTCTTAGTTTTGTACCTGGTGGGGTCTTAGTTTTGTACCTGGTGGGGTCTTAGTTTTGTACTAAACACTGTCCACGTATGGAATCTGTATTCATTATCGCTGATAACCGCTGTTTTTCATCAGTAGCGATATGTTGTGTTGCTATATTGCGTGTTGTGTGTGCAATCGCGCGCGATTTTGACTGCGACTTATGCGTGTTTTGGCAACACAGCACTCGCACTAATCCTAGGTCACTTCCGGTTAACCCCACACCACTCCGACTAATCCTAGATCACTTCCGTTAACCCCCACATGACCCCCGACTAATCCTAGATCACTTCCGGTTAATCACCACACCACCCACACGACCCCCGGACCAATCCTAGATCACTTCTGGTTAACCACCACACCACCCACACGACCCCCGGATCAATCCTAGATCACTTGCGGTTAACCCCCACATCACCCAAATAGACCCCCGGACTAATCCTAGATCACTTCCAGTCAACCCCTACACCACCCCCGAACTAATCCTAGATCACTTCCGGGTCTTAGTTTTGTACCTGGTCAGGTCTTAGTTTTGTACTTCCGGGTCTTAGTTTTGTACCTGGTCAGGTCTTAGTTTTGTACTTCCGGGTCTTAGTTTTGTACCTGGTAGGGTCTTAGTTTTGTAGATCGGGTAGTCAAATTCGGCAACTTAATTTGTATCGGAAATACTGTGTATCTCGTACGACATGAATTCCATTGCAAGTTTTGTTGGTCTGCTGTGGTTTTGGTCAGAACTTGTATGGGTGGGATGATGGGTGGGGTGGTAGGTCCGAGGTGGGGGGGGGGGGGGGGGTGGGGTGGGGGCATTTTTTTATCGGGTAGATCGGGTAGTCAAATTCGGCAACTTTGTATCGGAAATACTGTGTATCTCGTACGACATGAATTCCATTGCAAGTTTTGTTGGTCTGCTGTGGTTTTGGTCAGAGCTTGGTATGGGTGGGATGATGGGTGGGGTGGTAGGTCCGAGGTGGGGGTGGGGAGGGGTGGCATTTTTTTATTTTGTTATAATGGATAAAAGTACTTTATCTATGGTAAGAAATACCCCTCCCACCCTTGACCCATTGTACTCCCTGAATAATAAAATACTGCTTTTTAATGTCATTTTGTGCTAAAATTGTAACAAAACTAGACCCCCGGACTCTTTCCGGTTAACCCCCCACACCACCCAAATGACCCCCGGACTAATCCTATATCACTTCCGGTTATACCCCACACCACCCCGGACTAATCCTAGATCACTTCCGGTTAACCCCCACACCACTCGCATGACCCCACTGACTAATACTACTGGACTACTTGCAGTTAACCCCCCACACCACCCCATGACCCCCGGACTAATCCTAGATCACTTCCGGTTGAATCACCACACCACCCACATGACCCCCCGGACCAATCCTAGATCACTTCTGGTTAACCACCACACCACCCACACGACCCCCGGATCAATCCTAGATCACTTGCGGTTAACCCCCACATCACCCAAATGACCCCCGGACTAATCCTAGATCACTTCCAGTTAACCCCTACACCACCCCCGAACTAATCCTAGATCACTTCCGGGTCTTAGTTTTGTACCTGGTCAGGTCTTAGTTTTGTACTTCCGGGTCTTAGTTTTGTACCTGGTCAGGTCTTAGTTTGTACTTCCGGGTCTTAGTTTTGTACCTGGTAGGGTCTTAGTTTTGTAGATCGGGTAGTCAAATTCGGCAACTTTGTATCGGAAATACTGTGTATCTCGTACGACATGAATTCCATTGCAAGTTTTGTTGGTCTGCTGTGGTTTTGGTCAGAACTTGGTATGGGTGGGGTGGGGTGGTAGGTCCGAGGTGGGTGGGGGGTGGCATTTATTTTATTTTATATAATGGATAAAAACTACTTTATCTATGGTAAGAAATACCCCTCCCACCCTTGACCCATTGTACTCCTTGAATAATAAAATACTGCTTTTAATGTCATTTTGTGCTAAAATTGTAACAAAACTAGACCCCCGGACTCTTTCCGGTTAACCCCCACACTACCCAAATGACCCCCGGACTAATCCTATATCACTTCCGGTTATACCCCACACCAACCCCGGACTAATCCTAGATCACTTCCGGTTAACCCCCACACCACTCGCATGACCCCTCGCATGACCCCCTGACTAATACTACTGGACTACTTGCAGTTAACCCCCACACCACCCCCATGACCCCCGGACTAATCCTAGATCACTTCCGGTTAATCACCACACCACCCACACGACCCCCGGACCAATCCTAGATCACTTCTGGTTAACCACCACACCACCCACACGACCCCCGGATCAATCCTAGATCACTTGCGGTTAACCCCCACATCACCCAAATGACCCCCGGACTAATCCTAGATCACTTCCAGTCAAACCCCTACACCACCCCCGAACTAATCCTAGATCACTTCCGGGTCTTAGTTTTGTACCTGGTCAGGTCTTAGTTTTGTACTTCCGGGTCTTAGTTTTGTACCTGGTCAGGTCTTAGTTTTGTACTTCCGGGTCTTAGTTTTGTACCTGGTAGGGTCTTAGTTTTGTAGATCGGGTAGTCAAATTCGGCAACTTAATTTGTATCGGAAATACTCTGTATCTCGTACGACATGAATTCCATTGCAAGTTTTGTTGGTCTGCTGTGGTTTTGGTCAGAACTTGGTATGGGTGGGATGATGGGGTGGGGTGGTAGCTCCGAGGTGGATGGGTGGGGGCCCGGGGGGGGGGGGGATTATTTTTTTTAATTTTTTAATTTTTTTTATAATGAATAAAAAGTACTTGATCTATGGTAAAAAAATACCCCTCCCACCCCTTGACCCACACCCCAGACCTAGTGATTGTCTTGTACTCCCTGAATAATAAAATACTAACTAATACTACTGGACTACTTCCAGTTAACCCCCACACCACCCCATGACCCCCGGACTAATCCTAGATCACTTCCGGTTAACCCATCACACCACCCACACGACCCCCGGACCAATCCTAGATCACTTCCAGTTAACCCCCACACCACCCCCATGACCCCCAGACTAATCCTAGATCACTTCCGGTTAACCCCCACACCACCCCATGACCCCCGGACTAATCCTAGATCACTTCCGGTTAACCCCCACACCACCCATACGACCCCCGGACCAATCCTAGATCACTTGCGGTTAACCCCCACACCACCCACACGACCCCCGGACCAATTCTAGATCACTTGCGGTTAACCCCCACATCCTCCATACGACCCCCGGAATACATCCAGTTAACCCCCACACCACCCCCATGACCCCCGGACTAATCATAGATCACTTCCGGTTAACCCCCATACCACCCACACCACCCCCGGACTAATCCTAGATCACTTCCGGGTCTTAGTTTTGTACCTGGTCAGGTCTTAGTTTTGTACTCGGGTCTTAGTTTTGTATCTGGTCGGGTCTTAGTTTTGTACTTGGGTCTTAGTTTTGTACCTGGTTGGGTCTTAGTTTTGTACTCGGGTCTTAGTTTTGTACCTGGTCAGGTCTTAGTTTTGTACTCGGGTCTTAGTTTTGTACCTGGTTGGGTCTTAGTTTTGTACTCGGGTCTTAGTTTTGTACCTGGTTGGGTCTTAGTTTTGTACTCGGGTCTTAGTTTTGTACCTGGTCAGGTCTTAGTTTTGTACTTGGGTCTTAGTTTTGTACTTGGGTCTTAGTTTTGTACCTGGTTGGGTCTTAGTTTTGTACTCGGGTCTTAGTTTTGTACCTGGTCAGGTCTTAGTTTTGTACTCGGGTCTTAGTTTTGTACCTGGTCAGGTCTTAGTTTTGTACTTGGGTCTTAGTTTTGTACCTGGTTGGGTCTTAGTTTTGTACTCGGGTCTTAGTTTTGTACCTAGTCAGGTCTTAGTTTTGTAGGTCTTAGGTCTTAGGTCTTAGGTCTTAGGTCTTAGGTCTTAGTTTTGTAGACACCCGGACTAACCCCGTGCTTTGCGTAAGCCCAACCAAATTGGTTGGGCTTACGCAAAGTTGAATCAGATAATTTAGCTATCCATTTTTGTCGATGACGACATTGACATTTGAATTCAGATTCAGGTTTTTTTGGTGGAGTCTATGAATTTCTTTTATGTATTTTAAATCGGTATTTGTACCCAGATGTCTTTAAAATGTATATGAGGTCTTGATACGAAAACATGAACATAATCATGTTGTTATTGTGGAGAAATAATTAAAATAATATAAAAACATTGTCATTGTTACTACGAAATTACAAAGATCTGGCCAAATTCTAGTACACCCAGCTTGCTAGTATCGGTATGTGACCGCCCAGTGCAGTACTAATGGCCATATACAGCCACATGCAATCAATCTACAGTCTTGTCAATAGTTGCCAGTTCTGCCTCTATCTCCCAGTAGCCACGGGCCAATTTTCAAAACCAAAAATCTGCTCTAAGATGTTATATTGGGATTTACCCTCAAATGATTAACTTATGATTTTACAATCTAAAATAGCACTTAGTTTCTCAAACAAATTGATAATTATGTATATAATTAATTTATTATAATTAATAAAGTGCAGTAAATTAAAATCCTAACTCGTTGTTACTTGCAGTTTTCATGTGACCCTATCGCGGCACAATCATCAGACAAACCGATGCTGTATGTACAGAACTAAATAGTCATATATTCAATTTTATTGACATATAAAACCCAAGATACAGGTATAGTCAAATAGCACACATACAATGTAGAAAACCTACACAACAGAGAGTACGTATACTATATAGTATCATATCATATTGCACACTTGACCAAATACTTGACCCTATAAAGCATAGATGTGTACACATGGAGTTGTGAAAAACTTGGGCCAGACAAGAAAAAAAACCCCGTTGCATCAAAGGCAATGAGTTTGTAGTTGTGCTTATGTCTACATTTTGACACAAGTTCGGAGCGTTTGTTAAAGGTATATTATGTGATCTTTCCAGGGAACGCCCTCAACATCGAAAAAAAAATAGAAAGCAGATTTTCTTGCAGATTTACATTTCTGATCATAAATCATGCATACATTCCAAGTTACAGGGCGATACGATTCTTAATTACTTCAAAATCATGGTTTTAGAGTGAAAATAAACTGTCGGAATCCCGACAGTTTATATTTTTCACTCTAAATTCACTCTAAAACCATGATTTTGAGGTAATTAGGAATGGTATCGCTCTGTAACTTGGAATGTATGTATGATTTATGATCGGAAATGTAAATCTGCAAGAAAATCTACTTTCTAAAAAAAAATCATGAATAGAGGGCGCTCTCTGGAAAAGATCACATAATATGCCTTTAAGGGTGGAGTCTCTTGGTGCATTCAGAATATGATACCTCTCCGCAAGGCATATATTGCATGCAGCTCTTGTTGGCTGGGTTGTAGGGAACTCCCTTCTGAATGAACCAATTTTATTTAAATATCTTGTTTTCTCTTTTTTCTCGAAATTGATAAAAGAGCGAAACATTCGCAAGCTCGATCGCTTATCATTAGCGGTTGTCATTGCAAACAATACAAACGAACGCTCTGCAAAGAGTAATAGCCTACAACATTGTACAACCCATAAGCGTCCGATTACTTCGATGGTCATGGAACATTTTATTCAATGCTATTGCTTGTTATGTCATGGATCCTTGAGAAAAACCTTCTCGCGGATCTATGATTATGTTTAGAAAGAACGATAATACGAGCAAGAAATACCTTCAAAAAGGTCGTTCTTGATAATGTCAATATGGTAATACTTTATCACTGATATTGAAATCTTGCAATTATCTCCTTATTTACGCAACAGTTTTCTATGCACATCTAACACTAATTCTTTACTGTTGATGCATTTATGAGCGTCTAATGCTGTAACATTGTCTAGATCACCCTCTATTGATCGATGTTTCAGAGAAGGGTCAATAAGTTGTCAGTAGAGCATTGAGATACAAGGATAGCCAGAGATACAAGCATACATCATTTTTACCTTGTCTACAGACATTTTGTTTGTTTGTTTGTTTGTTTGTTTACACGTCGGTCCGTACGGACACACGCTTGGGTCCTGAAGGGACCAGGCTCAAGCAAAATGCTCGGACCAGGCTTAAAAATGCCTATATAAGCATGCTGGCTGAATGAAATGAAAGTTAGAAAAGATGGAAGAAAAGAATGAAGTAAAAAGAACCCCTCCCAACAAATTAATAAGGTTGTTTTAATTAAAAAGCATATCACATACGTCAATTGAGGCTTCATTGTCTATTTAAAACAAGCAAACAAATATTAAAACAATAGGGAGTAACGTATTAATTAACATTGAAAACAGTGGAGCGTTTATATTATAATATAATTTAATAATATGTTTTTACTTCATTACTTGAATAGAAACAAAAGAAGACAATAAAACAGACTTCAATTGAATTGAAATATACATCATGTGTGTTAGCAATAAATCCAATTAAATCCAACTTAAATACAATAGTTTGAAACTTCGATTTGCGTCATTCTCACGCATATTAAGTTTTAATATATAGTACCAATCTAGGTATTGACAAATATATATACATATATATATATATATATATATATATATATATATATATATATATATATATATATATATATATATATATATATATATATATATATATATATATGGGATATCTTTGGATTAGACGTCCCATATAATCCATGCATTGCACGTCCCGTGCATTGCATAAAACCCAACCAATTCTTATCAGATAATAATTTATCTCATATTTCAGCCATTTCGATAAATATACACGTTAAACTTTCGTTTAAAGCAATTGTTTACGTCTGTGGCACGTCGTGTCGGAGAAGTCTTAAAGTCGCAGGATCTTGCATTAAAAGACTGTGGGGTGGAGAAAATGGGCTTTTATACAGAGCTCTATGGAGAAAAAAATACATAATCGTCGATATCTCGAAAAGAAAATCATTAATCATTGGACAAAATAAAAATTCAGATTAACTTTTTTGGGTAGCCTATATAGAAATCTTTTCTTATAAAAAAAATAAAATAAAAAAGGGACAAATTATATAATTATATAATAATAATAAATATATATACACATAATTACTGCGCTTACTGAGGACATGAGTACAAAACCGGGCTATGGGTTCATGACTTTCTAGAAAGAATATCGGAAAAATTAATTTGTCAGTTTCTCAACGGGGTTCTCGTGTATCTATGTATCCAATAAATGGTCATACTGCCAACACGGGGACATTTTTCGCTACTAAATCTACTTTCAATGGTGTTAATACGCTACTTGCACGCAATCGCCATTTTAAAATGAAAGCAAGGCTCTCCCCTCTGATCAACATAGCCTACCACGTCACCCTATACACACACCTGCGTGAAACCATCGACGCAGTGTGGCGTGATAGTGCGTGTGAGGGGAGAGCCTCGCTTTCAATGTATTCCATCCGTACCGTGCAAGTAGCGTATGGCGTATGAGGGCGCGAGCACTCGAGGTGTAATGACTCCCCAAGAGTGCCATTTTTATCAGTATCTTTAAAGGTGTCAAGTGACATCATAGAGGGTGTCATAAGTGCCAACCAGGAGTGTCACATTCGACCAACGATGAGCTATGATGGCCCTATTTGGGGTGTTGTGGTTTCAGAGAAATAGCACGGAGAAAATCAAAGGTCACCCTTTGTAATGTGACACCAGAATTAGTATTTTTGAAACCTTTGCATTCTCAAAACTTGTAGTTACTTGTAGTTAGTTGTATACTGAATTCTCAAGAACTATCGAAATGGGGGAAATTACTCCCAAAGAGGTTTCTTTCGACATTTAATGAGTGTTATTTTTGTCAGTATCTTTATACGTGTCAAGTTACACCCCGAGCACTCGAGGGTGTCATAAGTGCCAACCAGGAGTATCACATTCGACCAACGATGAGGTATGATGGCACCTTTGGGGTGTTGGGGTTTCATAGAAATAGCAGGAAGAAAATCAAATGTCACCCTTTGGGTGTAATGTGACACCAAATTAGTATTTTTGAAACCTTTGCATTCTTAAAACTTGTAGTTATTGTAGTTACGCCATAAAGATGTCACAAGTAGTATACTGAATTCTCAAGAGCTATCGAAATGGGGAAAATGACTCCTCAAGAGGTGTCTTTCGACACTTAATGAGTGTCATGTTTGTCAGTAACTTTAAAGGTGTCAAGTTACTCCCCCGAGTTCTCGAGGGTGTCATGAGTGCCAACCAAGAGTGTCACATTCGACCAACGATGAGCTACAATGGCACCTTTGGGGTGTTGGGGTTTCAGAGAAAAAGCACGGACAAAAATCAAATGTCACCCTTAGGGTGTAATGTGACACCCGAATTATTATTGTTGAAACCTTTGCATTCTCAAAACTTGTAGTTACGCCATAAAGGTGTCACAAGTAGTATACTGAATTCTCAAGAGCTATCGAAATGGGGAAAATGACTCCCCAAGAAGTGTCTTTCGACACTTAATGAGTGTCATGTTTGTCAGTATCTTTAAAGGTGTCAAGTTACACCCCATCTTTTTTCAGTGTAGACTATGTGGGTCGGGGGTAAGGGGACTCTGGTAATGGGATCTTTTTCTCGTATTTCATATATATACAGGTCCCCGTAAAATGTGTGTAGTTTATATATACTATGTCCCCGTAACCCGGGGACTATGTCCCCGTAGACCTAGAAAATTATGTACATACAAATACATATTCATATATATAGCAAAACTATTGACTCATCTCTGTCTTCATTTATTTTTAATACCTCACGTTGAGAGCAGAAAAGAGCATCTACTAATGTGAAGTATAAGAAATGGCCTACTACGACGATTTGCTATAAGTATGATGCGAGTATTACTGGTGAGTACCCTCAGCCTTGTTTCTGTAATTCCTGTTTATGTTTATTTTTTTCCCTTCAAATCTGTCATGTCTGTGGAAGAATCAACTATGTGACATATGCATATTTTTGTTGGGAGCCACGCTTTTAAGGAGGTGTCAACCTTTTTATGATGACATTTAGCAAACGCTTTAACTTTTGTACTAATAACGTGATGTATAAAAAAATATACATATGTATATAATCAGTTACACACTGAATGACGATTGTACAGTATTAAAAGAGTACTCTAATTCGACGAGTCTCAACCAAGTATAACACATTTTCTTTACCGCGAGACTCCCCATTCTGCAAAAGAAACATATATTACACTCAAGTATAATATAGAGAATCACCCGAGCTTCGATGGCAGGACCGGCATTCACTGCAACTCCTATGCATTCTTATGCAAATGAAGAGCCTCCGCTACGTATTGAAAATATATTTTTCTGCACATGCAAGTGGGCAAAGCTGGTTTTGACATGTCGAAGTAGATTGGTCATAATTTGATAACGAAAGCGCCAAGATGAATAGAAGAAAAAGGATCTTATGACGAATTAGAGATTGCTGGATGATTATTACTATTTCACATACAATATTTAAATTTTTCATGGCCACTTATATGGGACACTTTTTGACACGCCCTGTATTACCAGGTGTTATAATGTTAATATATAATCTTTTGAACCCCTTTTCATCCTCGTTCACGCCAGATGATACCAATTTGACGGTGTCCTAGGAACGCCAATTTCGCATTAAAAAAAATATATTTGCGAGAATGTTTTCTATTTTTTAATAACTGAATAAACTAAATAATAAACAATATTTGTCAAAAGGTAACACATTGACCACTCTCCGTAAACTGGTGAAGGATGCAACAGCAGAGTTGAAAGCTAAAACTGGTATTCAATTGGTGGAGAAACCTAATGGGAACGATTGTATCCTCTTTAAAACTGGAACTGGGTTCGTATACATTTGATTGTATTCCGTCGGAGACATCAGCATTTAGGGGTCGGGGACTACTTAGGTGGGGGAGGAGCAGTGGCGTAGCCAGGTTATTCATATTGGGGGGGGGGGGGGGGGGGCGATAACTGAAATGAACCGACAAGATTGTTTTGACTACCGAATATTGCATTTAGGTGACTGTTATGCGCGCGTAGCGCGCGACATTTTTTCATATGTGTACTTTTGACCATCATAATTTCAAATGAACCGACAGTGCTAATCTCAACCGACACAACGTCAATATTGGTGGGTGGGGGGGGCGATCGCCCCCCCTCGCCCCCCCCCCCCCCCCCCCCCTCTGGCTACGCCACTGGGAGGTAAGGGAGCACATCAAAACTCGACCGCGCGGCAACCGCCGATTCCGCCCGGTTGGACCGCATAACATTGTTTAGAACAATAGAAACCGGCTGCAACCGCACTGAACAACCCCACGGAACCGGCGGTTGCCGGGCGGTCGAGTTTTGATGTGCTCCCTAAATGAACGACTCCTTTTCATAGCCACTTTTGGTAAATGCCGAGGAACAAGTTTGGTATCAGAAATAATTATACATGTTTAGGCCTACTCTACCCAAGTTTCGAGAAATACGAATATATAGGTTTAAAGAGGTATCAACACTTCTGGATGCGCGGTCAAACGGTTGCATCGTTATGTAAAGCCCCTTCGACAATGTTGACTTTATTTTAATGTTGACTTTATTTTGAATATCAGACCAAAATTAGCTAATTGTATGCAAATTTGACATTGAAAGCAAAGTTTTTCGCGAGCTTTGCGCACATCTTACCATCCATTTTTCGCTTGCCACCCCGATTCCCTCTCACCAAACGTTGTGATGCTGTTCCTCCACTACTGGGGAGCTACTCCGGGATAATCGTAATATAAAATTTCTAATAATTATATTTTATCATAAATATTTAAGTGGCGCCGCCCTAACAATTTCATCGAATATTGTACAAGTTGCAAAAACTCGAGCCTGTGAAAATGTCAAGAAATGTATATAGGCCTACATTATTGTAACCTGAACATATTTGTTATCTTTTAAATATCCCGGTGTGTAAAGGTGCTGGTCTTATGTCGGAAAGCAGTCTGCGGGTAAAGATAATGTTGTCCTTGATGTGGATTGCTTACATGTGAGTATGAATGATGTAGGCCTAGCTACGTATTGATTCAAAAATACAACAGTGGATACCTTGATGTTTGAATTTATTTAAATACGAGATTTGACTGTGCGATAAGAATATACCAGATTGTTTTAAATGTCGTTATTGTTTATGTTATTGGTTTACAGCTCAAGGGGTTGAGGGTTTAAGGTTATTTTAGAAATTTGGAACAGGATTTGTTTTCTGGATTTTTTAGAACAAATCCTTTAGAATTATCAAATACACGTACAAATAATGGCGCTATGTCATTTTGCTTATATTAAACGGTCCACCAGTTGAAAATGGCGTAGAAA
This sequence comes from Ophiura sarsii, assembly GCA_035610835.1. Classification (NCBI taxonomy): domain Eukaryota; kingdom Metazoa; phylum Echinodermata; class Ophiuroidea; order Amphilepidida; family Ophiuridae; genus Ophiura; species Ophiura sarsii. Next base: position 40,618,435 of record CM069441.1, read on the forward strand.
CGATTTCAAAGACTGCGAATATTACGCAATAATAAAACTTATAGGATAGCTACAAAAAATCACACCAATATTCTAGGGAAAAAACGCCCGACCGATCGACCCTACCTTGTTTTTAGGTGGTTCGTTTGCCCGTTGAAGAGTGTGTTTTTTCAAAGCCTTACAGTAATGTCATTAACAATTAAAGTTGTATGTCTTTTTTGTCTTCAGATAGCAATCATCTTGCACGAATTGTTGCATTCTCTTGGACTTGTGCATCAGCAGCAAACGGCAGACAGCAGCAAGTATCTCAAAGTAAACGCGGAAAATATTGACGCCTCAAAATTGTCACAATTCACTGGGAATCCTGATAATAAGCCGATTGTGCCAGCAATTAAATCATCTGATTTGTCATTCGACTTCGACTTTGAATATGATGCATGCAGTATAATGGGATACCCCTGGGATGTACGTATACATCTTCACCAATCAAAGAAGATTTCTTGCGCAATCTTGCATGCTTATAGCACTAATATAGTGCCAAACAGCTGCAGGTCGTCTTAGGCATAAACTTGGCCACAAATGTGAAAAGAAGTTGATTACATCTAAAACTTACAAATGTGTCATTAACAAAATACAGGTTCTTTAAAGTCACATCAATTGTACTAATTGCAAAGTATTCCTTAAGACCCTCGTTTAACCATCCATGGTTTAACAACATTTCATTGTAATGTAATGTCAATGGGAACCAGTAGACACTGGTGACAGAAATCATTAGTCATGTGATGAAAGTGAAGCATGCTGGGTTGCTCAAGATATCTTCTTTGCATACAAATAGGTATATAAATATATGTTTTATACATACATAGAATCTGAATTTCTGAGGAAATTTCCTACGAGATGCATATAATTATCAACCAAGAAATTAAGTGAACATTGAGTAATAGGCATATCAATAATTGTGCCAAGTTACTTAACGTGGCTCAAAAAACTCTCTAGATACTACCGATTTCCTGCACTCAGGATCCCCGCGCCAACTCATCCATACTAGGTGTACGGTTGGCCGATTACGCCATTGCGATAATAGTAAGCGACCTCGTTCAAGGAAATACAAAGTTTTAGTTATAGTCGGGTTACTTGTTGTGAATATTCGTGGTATCAGTAATTACTTTATTGTCCTTGGCGCGGATGATAATGAGCACACAATGATAATGAACATACAGGTGACGAAATGACGGACCAGCTGAATGGTTCAATCCATAGCTTCTATGTGTCAGAGTTTCTGACACTTGGGTCCGCCCTGTCGGGACTATGACAAACCCTTAGCACCCACCCCTTCCTTGTCAGCGGCGCGGTAAGCTGTGTGACCGCACTAGACGACACCGGCCCGGCGCGAATTTATTAACCGTACACACTTTTGGCCAAACACTGTATAAATGTATTGCTGTACAATGTACATGTGCATGTGTATACCATGCGCTTTACTCCGTAATAAATTCGGTGACTAACATCGCGCCCGGGCCGTGATGTTCTTTACCGTAAACAACATTTGATACCTGACGGAGTAAAGCGCATAGCACATGTACATTGTACAGCAATACATGTATATAGTAAGTGTGTACGGTTAATAAATTCGCGGCCCGGGCGGCCAACATTTTTCTCAGTACATGTACTTGGCCTATCATACGTATACATTTTGCGTAGTGAGGTAAACACATAGTCATGAAACAAAAAATAAATAAATTATCAAGTGAGGAACGAAAACGTCACATGTTTTAAGCTGTAATCTCCGAGAAAAAGTCTAATAGTGGAGACATTTCATGTTCGAAGACGAGGCTTCTGCTCAAATGCGCGTATTTATCCCGCGAAATTGATTCTCTATCCCACGAATCTCAATGTCGATTGGTCGATTCGATCACGCGTGTTGATATACGTAATGGCGGAACCGGCCAACCTTTGCATGTACAAGCTTGTCCATGCCTTGCGAGAATCGAATCTACACAACCATTACGGCTTTGTTGTTCTGTTATCACATACGGCAAATAACAATCAACGCAAGGTGTATAGTTGAGGTGATACACGGAATACCGAATGCAACTTCGCAATGGGTAGTGCGCTACGCCGTGCGTGAGAAGTTCGGGCGCTGCCATGGGCACAGGGCACAGTCCACAGTGTATATTTTGTGCCAATCAGCGAATTTGTTATCGTTCTAAGCGTGAAGCTGACATTGGTCAAATGTATTTGTGGATTATTCTACGTCATTTCATGAATATGCATGAATTGTATGACAACAAAAAGTACTTGCATCTATGAATGAGTCGTGTGGAGCCCATTGATGCAGGGGACCAACGTACTTTTCATTAATAGAGGGATCAAGAAAGATAATGGAGTAGAAATACCGTGTTCTACCACGGAACAGAAATAAATATTATGAACGATATTGACAACGTCAACATTTACGATTTTGATCAGACACAAGTTCCCAACAGGATTCAAGTATGTCACCTCCTATTCATCATGTTCATCATAGTCCCAAGCGGTTTGAATGTGTGCTACAAAGGTTCATCGTACCGCTGTCCTAATATTATACAAATACTACATGGTAGAGGGGAAATAGTGCACACTATTTTCCCGAGGTACTGGCCACGGGCCTATCGGGTGAGGGGTGATAGGCCCGTAGCCAGTACCGAGGGGAAATAGTGTGCCCTATTGCCCCGATCATACCATGTAGTATTTGTTTTATTACACCTCACTGTGACTCTGGGGATGAGGTTGTAGGGAAATAGTCAAAACTATTTCCCTAGGGAAATAGTACTTGTGATAGGAATCGGCCAATGAATTGCCGTGATTAGTTCATGAATATTTATGAGGTGTAATAAAATGCTCTATCTTTGTATCCTCAAAATGTCCAAAAGTTGATTCCAGACTGGTATGAGAATGTTATTCTGATTTAAATGTCTTGAATAACATTCCTTTAAAAAATACATAAATATTGACGGAATAAAGTTGAGAACTGAATGGTTTATTTCGGTGAGTTCCGGATTACACACCAGTGATACAGTAGGCTCACCAATAGTATATGGGATGCGTTTTCCGTAATGTGTCTCTCTCGTGGGACAATGCGATTTATTTGGGTCATTATACAATGATGTCATTAAAATAACCTCATAGTTGGGGGTCTACGGGATATGTGGTTCAAATTCTTCTAAACGCACCAACTTTGGTCCATATGTTGCTCATACCATACTCTTTTGACATTTGATGGATGCCAAAATTTGAGCCTTTTTGGGGCTGCCATAATGGCCGATTCCAATATGACCGCCATATTATATACTGGGGGATCAAAAAATCAAATTGCTTCAATTAAGCTGAGAAGCATATCAAATTGTTTGTCTGAGCACAACCCAAAAATGTATAGTTTGCCCCACTTCCGATGTGTGGTTACTGAGATATTGAGCAAACGTGAAAAGTTCGTTGACCTTTGCTTTTGGGGTCAAAATTTGAACATGTTCCGATTTTGACAAACGATATCTCAAATTGTTCGTCAGATCACAAGGGTTCAAGAAATGGTAGTTTTTTTTACCACCTAGACTCAATCGTTTTTGTGCCTTATACAGGGTCAAAAGGTCACAATCCCTATATACGCCTATACAATCTCCTATACGCCTATACAATTTGACCTTTCGACCCCTGTACAAGGCACAATAAATATACGCCACATACGTATTCGTATTTCAGGCTTTTTCAATAAACGGTAAACCAACCTCCGAACTCAAGAACCGCCCAGATTTATCAACATGCCTAGGGAATCCTTGGGGTTTGAGCATCATAGATGCCATATCTCTAGCTCAACTTTACGGCACACGTAAGTATGAAATGAGGATCCTTCAATAAGTCATTTAGTGTAGGGAAGCTAGCCCCCTACAACATTTAGGTGTTGTGTTTTTTGTAACGCTTTCCTACATAGTCATTCAAAGCCAGGTGGAATAAAATTGCCATTGAAATGGAATGGAGGCGATCCAAGAGAAAGAAGCATGTTTTGTAACCAAACATCTGTTTCATACCAAAATACCAGGGAAAAGTGTGTATGTATTTTCTATAATTCAAACCAAAAAAAGAATCAAAACACCGCAGTCTAAAAATAGTACAGGAAACCAATAAAGTTGATTTGTGTGCATGGAGGGGAAGGGGGGGGGGGGGGGGGTACAGTCTGAATAACAATCTAGGTATGACCTTGGTCAAACAAGATAAGCTAGTCAAACAAGATAAGCTATTATGTCTCTCCGTTGGGAGTAGCACATCTCTAATCAACCAAACAAATATAGCTTTGACTCCAGCACAGACTGCGGGTACTGTTGAAATAAACTGCATATAGGTACATGTAATTTACAAAGACTACAAACATGGCGGCCCCCACTTATGTCTAGAAAGACCAAAATGTGTAAGTTTTTGCAATCTCATGCTATAAGGGTGGCTTCGCCCCCCAAAAAGCCATACATTTGAGTCGTGTAAGATAATGACTTTGTTGATACAAATCTAGCCGGATTGCGCAATACCTCTAGCCTCGCAAATAATTTCTAGGTCATTCTAAGCAGGTCGATCATTCGATACCTGACCCACTTGATCGAACTAAGTAGGTCGATCATTCGAGACATGACCTGATTGATCAAATTAATTTACTTAGGTCAGTGAGGTCAAATTGGTCGTGATCTTTTTGAATGTTGTTGTTGTTGAGAATTTTGACAAATTGGGTGTTTTCCCTTATTTAGGTCAACTTGTTTGAGTGACAATATCAGAGATGTTCAATTTCTTAGTGTAGGCCTATTCTGTTGTTGAAAGGAAATTAAAGCATATCTATAAAAAAGAAAGACTTTGCTTTAAAATCTCTGAATATATGTCGCTATTTCATAAGCCGCTATTTGGAATTTATACATACATGTAGGCCTATATCACGCCTCTAAATAGTTCCTCCCTAAAACGAGCTAGAGCGCAGTAAAGATAGTCGTAGTTAAATAGTGATTTCTCGCTCGGTAACTTTTTATAATGATTTAGAAGCCTAGTTTTGGTATCAAATTAAAGCTACAAATATTGTATTTAACGACAGAGCAATTGCAAACAATAATTTAATGGAAATAAATGTCCGTCCTACTTTTTACGGCGCATATCTCGAGTTCCGAATCTGGTCTGACATTGACTCATTGGTATGACGACTTGTGATCGTTTAGTGTCATTTGTGGAAGGACTAAATACTTTAATTCACTACTTAGCGTCATTTGAATTTCATTATTATTATACATTAGTCAACCTGCGATGTCGTCTGTTGACATGTTATGACAATATTTCTTGACCTGTGTACTTTATGTGTATGAAACCTCAACAACCTCAAATACATTGTGTTTTACCCGAAATGGCGTTTGACTAAAAAAAGTATTTTTATTACAGTTGACGGCAACAAAGATTGTAAATTTGGTGGGTACCGCCTGAAGGGTAGAGCCGATTGCGAATGTAACGATTTACTGGAAGGGGACACATGTGAAATATTGAGTAAGTAGAGTGTCAGCTAATTGTTTACCTTCTCTTCTCTTATATTGTTCTTATTGAATTAACATGACTTAGAGGACTAAAAATCAATGATTCCTGGTGGAAAGAAGGCAAAATCATAAACCGCGGATGACGATCATCATGGTCATGTTCACGTTATGCTGTATCATATGCCTGTCTTTCTTACTTTCTTCCTTACTTTCTTCCTTTCTCTCGGTATTTTCTTTATTGCATCTTTCTCCTTCCTCGCCTTCTGTCTGTCTTTTTTTCTTTCTTCTTTCTTCTTTCTTTTCTTCTTTGAATGTTATGGTTATCGGCCTTCTCCGATACTTCAGGATATGGGATTAAATCACCCTCTATCGACTTTGTTTCATACACTTTCATAGTCTATAACAATTGCTGGTATACCGTGTCTAAGTTCAATGTTGTTTATATATACACAGAGGGTGACGCAGTATGTAACACTGGGAAAATCACAGAATTGACGACGAAAGGCCAAAAGGTGGTAATCACAACACCGGGCTTCGAGAAATGTGAAAATTATCCGCCAGCTATTGATTGTAATTGGGGCGCTTATATAGTAAGTACGTGATTAATACGCTGTGAAGTCAAAATGGCCTTTGTCTTTTCCTCAAACCCGGACACTGTAGTCTATAATTATAGGCAGGGAGAAAAACATGTCAAATTAGGAGGGCGGGTCAGGCCGCGCCATCGCCGGGGATCGAACCCGGGCCGCCTGCGTGGAAGTCCGGCACCTAACTGATTGCGCCTCAGAGTCGGCTGGAAATTTTTTTTTTCGCCATTTGATAGCCTGCATGATGATGATCACGCCACGAGATAAAACGTGTTTCTATTCCATCACCACATGACCGGTTATTGGTGGTGATAATCAACAATAACCACTGAATTCCACCAATGACCGGTTATTGATGGTGATAATCAACAATAACCACTGAATTCCACCAATGACCGGTTATGGGTGGTGATAATCAACAATAACCATTGAATTCCACCAATGACCGGTTATTGGTGGTGATAATCAACAATAACCACTGAATTCCACCAATGACCGGTTATTGGTGGTGATAATCAACAATAACCACTGAATTCCACCAATGACCGGTTATTGGTGGTGATAATCAACAATAACCACTGAATTCCACCAATGACCGTTTATTGGTGATGATAATCAACAATACCTACTGAATTCCACCAATGACCGGTTATTGGTGGTGATAATCAACAATGACCACTGAATTCCACCAATGACCGGTTATTGGTGGTGATAATCAACAATAACCACTGAATTCCACCAATGACCGGTTATTGGTGATGATAATCAACAATACCTACTGAATTCCACCAATGACCGGTTATTGGTGGTGATAATCAACAACGACCACTGAATTCCACCAATGACCGGTTATGTGGTGGTGATAATCAACAATAACCACTGAATTCCACCAATGACCGGTTATTGGTGGTGATAATCAACAATAACCACTGAATTCCACCAATGACCGGTTATTGGTGGTTATAATCAACAATAACCACTGAATTCCACCAATGACCGGTTATTGGTGGTGATAATCAACAATCGCGTAAACTTTCTATTCCTTTTGCTCTCGAATAGAAACACGCTAATGCCACGGGGGGAACTTGTTCTACGGGCAAACGGACTCTCAGTTAGAATCGGTCGTTCGGACTTTGTTGTTGTTGTTGTTGTTGTTGTTGTTATTTTCAAAAATGTTGGAAATGTGCCGCCGAGCCAGAAATTTAAGAACGGGGGGGGGGGGGGGGGGGGGGTCTGACAATTTTTTTTTGAGCGAGCGAGAGAGGGGGCAATTTTCAAATATTTCACAAATTTAAAAAACAAACAAAAAAACAAATCTTAGTCTTATACCTATAGTTTGATATCAGCTCCAATTTGGTGAAGCCTCCTCACAGCAACAAACAAAAACAGAATCACGCGGTCCAGCATGAAAGCAAAATTCGCACTGCGCTAATATTTGCCAAAATCTCCTGCGTGTTAGCATAATCGCGCGGATACGTTTAGATTACTTTTGCGCGCAGAGAGATCACAACCGAATATTTTTGACCGATTTTGAACTGATTAAAGCAGTGTAATGATGAGTAGTGTTGAGGAAGGTAAAATGGTTCATCAAGGCAAGCGTTAATGTCCAAATATGTAAAATTGTGTTGGTTTTATATGTTATATTTACGAAATCCGGGATCTTTGAGAGGTTAAGATCATGTTGGTCTTATTTGCAGACGAGGTTGGACACGATTTGCCTAAATTTACCAATTCGTATTGGTTTAACACGTAATAACGAATACCCATAGAAAATTCTAAACATCACATTCCTAAGTACAACTAAAAGATCACCACCAATACCAATGTAGTTGGATAGCAAACTCCAGTCTACAGTGGCGTGCGCAGGATATTGTGAGTGGGGGGGGGGGGGGGGGGGGCACCTGGCCAATTCCCCCGACAGATTCTTCTCAATTCCCCCGATGTACCAAAAAAAAGTGGTAAAAGGTAGCCCCAATTTTTGTTTAGCAGTCACCTCGTGAATTTCACGTAGATGTGGGGGTGTGTTTGTGGGGGTGGGGGGGGGGGGGGGGGGAGGGGGTCGGTTAAAAAAAACACGCAAGGTCTAAACATTTCGCTCAGCAAAAAAAATCGCAGTCACAAATTCGCACAGTAATAAAGACAGCACAGTCACCAACTAATGGACAATTACGAGAGTTTTCATCACTTTTCTCTATAACATTTCCTTTTTTACCAACTTGGTGCATATAGGCCCTATTTGTCAATTACATGTACACATTTGTCGACTACTTGTCTATTTGGATTACACCCCCTCCCGACACAGAAAACCTCTAGCGACGGCACAGCCCCCGACTGACATTAAGTTTCCCCCGAATATTTCAATGTTGGGGGTGGGCGGGGGGCTAGGCCCCTGCCCCCCCCCCCCCCCCCCCCCCCCCTTGCGCACGCCACTGCCAGTCTATGTATCCTTTCTTTACATTTTTGCAAGTTAAATAACAGTTCTTGAACATATTCACTAATTTTAAATTAGTCACGTGTTTAGCTCGAAATTTCATATTATGCACCTCAATTTTGAGAAAAGGGATTGATATTCATTGGCAATAATGCATAATACTTGACAATATTCTGGCCATATATTATATAGCCTATATGTTAGTTTAATGATTATTGGACAATTTCTTAATTCATCGCCATGGAAATAATCAACTACGCCGCGTAGCCGAGTAGTTACGGAATCGGACTGCTATACAACTACTGATTCCACGCGTGAATAACGCGTGAATTCGAAGCTCACCGACCGTCCGTAGATATCGTAGTTAATTCTGTTGCATTAGATTAGATGCTCGATCATTCTGAGATCGACATTGTTAGGTGCGTTGACGTTTGTTTGTTTGTTTGTTTGTTTGTTTGTTTGTTTACACGGTCGGTCCGTACAGACACACGCATGGGTCCTGAAGGGACCAGACTCAAGCAAATTGCTCGGGCCAGGCTTAAAAAGCCTAAAGCATGCTGGTTGAATTATTATTAAAAACAGCCACTCCCAACAAATAAAGTTAACAATTTTGCTGTCAGCCTTCAGACATGAGAAAAGAATAGTCTTGATCCAATCTCATTTATGACGTTAGTCAATGATGATCGAAATGATAGGACTAGAACACTTGACATAAAAATTGTCTATCTCTAATATTAATACTGCAGCCTAAGGATAACGAAAATATTAAGATGTGTATGGTGTACGTGGGTGGTGTTTACGACGTGGAAGCTCCTGCCACGAATGGGAAGTGTGCGTTTGACGATATTGAGCATTTTACCGACGCACTAGAGACTAAATCAACCAAGCGGTAAGTGCATCGTCACATTTATTATAACTATTTTGCACATACTTCTGCAAACTAGGGTTTCTATTCGAGTCGTGGTAGGTTGCGGAATTGGCGTTTTAGCGCGTTATTGCTGACTGCTAGAGTGAATGCTATTAATCAGCGCTAGCACTTTTGCACTCGATATGATCATGCTACGCACCCGGCTATGCACGTCAAACTCCATTAGTGTTGACCGATGAAGCTCTACACAACACAATAGTAAACTCCAAATATCAAACAAGAGATTGTGCTGTAATGCTGCCCATGGGCAGCATTTATTTCTTGACAATATGGTGCATATTGTAACATGCCAATAAGTCAGTACTTAACGAAATTACGTTTACAGACCGGATACAAGCACCAAAGTTTGCACGAATCTTCATTAGGTCAAAACAATTTGGAAGGGGTGCTCATTTGGCAGATGATTGGAACCTAAGATGGCGGCTAAAATGTCAAATGGCTTCCATATATTGCACATTAAATGTTTTAAAATGCATTGAACAATATTTGATCAGTGTTGATAGTGTACTGGTGTGATACAATTATAATACGAATACACACTATGTTGATCAAAATTACAATATGGTTGGCAAATTCAAAATGGCGGCCGCTTAATACCTATTGTATGTATCATTGATACATACCTATTGTATGTATCAATGATACATTTGATATAATGAGTTATTCTTGACAAAAGGAATGTTGTGGTCGATGTGTTATAATCATGTGATGAGTGGGGTTTCATATCCCCACTTGAAAGTCACATTCAACCATATTGCCCATTATGACACCATAGTACCGAGAAAATTGAAGGTCTCTAGTGTGTTATACCACCGACTGTATCGCACCATGAGTCTTGGACGTGCCATGCTTGACTTCCGCCGTGGCCAACACGTTGTAGTGGCGCCTTATACTTGGTCAGGCTTCTAAAATTATTTAAAATAACGCAGTCCCAAATTGTCCGTAAAAATCTGGCGTTAATAACACGGAAGCGACATAGGATGTACGAACTAAGAGCTGTCACAAATGGCTTCAGGAACGTTTTATAATTATATAAAAAAAAACTTAAAGTGTTGGCGCATATTTCTACATGTTTTAACATTATAAAACAACATTTGGGCTCCCCTAATCTTATTTTCTCTTCCGTCGCCACTGCTGATGCCCGGCGCCCAGTGGCGTAACCAGCGGTGGGGGCAGGGGGCAGGGGGGGGGGGGGGGGGGGGCACTTGGAACCCTTGCCCCTCCCCCGCTTGCCCTCCAAATGAAATCAAGTAAAGCTGTAAATGAAATGTACAAACAAAGTACACACCAAATCCCTCCAATAATGACGTCGTGTCGGTTGAGATTGGCACTGTCGGTCATTTGACGAAAGGAATCATGGAATTATGATGGTCAAAAGTACACATATGAAGAATTTTCGCGCGATACGCGCGCATATTTCATCCCAAAATGAAATATTCTTTGATACAAGCTTGATTAGAGCCAAAATGTAGCTCAATCGGGCAAAAATAGCTGTAAAGTCGAACATTTTCGCACGCTACGCGCGCATCTCTTGACTCAAAAAATCTTGTCGGTTCATTTACATTCCTCGCTCCCCAATACAAATAACCTAGCTCCGCCACTGAGGCACATTTCCCCTCAGCCATCTCCATGTCCGCACAAGCGCGGCACTTATATTGTCTTAGGAGCCCCCCATTTCAAGTCACTGCCCCTTCTTTCCCCCCGCCCCCCCCCCCCCCCCCCCCCAAATGAAAAAGTCTAGTTACGCCACTGCCGGCGCCTGAACTGATGATGCTAGCGCATTATTGAGATTAGGCCAACACCCTGTTCTCTAGGGCCATATCGACCCACATTGCCTAATTAGAAGAAAAAAATGTTTATTTCAAATATTAAATATTATAAGAATGAACAATTTTAGATTAAAATATTGGAATTTTAATCATAAAACATCCGAAAAATGTGTCGCAATATTAACTCGTAATGGATTTTAGTACGATTTGTTCAAATAAGGTTCAGATTATTGAAGAAAATACTGTAATAGACAAGAGACTGTATTGTCTACATTTAAAAGATAGAATAAAACATGCATGGAAAAGAAGTGTCTCACATAGTCATATTCATTTGGAAAAATTAGCTCTGCTAAAATGCGGACATTCTTTTTTATTATGTTTTTGGCCCACTTTTTTCGGACAACAATGCTCATTGCGTAGGGTTATTAGGCAAAAGTGACTCCACATACTAATGTGCGCGGGTATGTGATACAGATCTTCTTTTTTTGTTTTCTTGCCATATCAATCATACCTTTCACTTATTGGCGAGAGGTAGAAAAAGAGGTGCGCATGTTTCACCTCATTACCTTGATTGAATATTTTAGTAGGCCTATTCATGGCAATAATTATGTTAATCAGCTGGCACATGATTTGACTTATATAACTTTATGTTGGATTGTGCTTGCCTTTGTCGATAAAGACTTCCCAATGTTATATCTTCATGGTCACGTTAATAATTCAGTTGTTCTCAATTTTCAGCATCTGCGGCAAGCATGACGTCACAACAGGCGTATTAATTGAGAGCACGATCGACAATAAACCTTCTAAATTCGCTGTGATCAAGTTACATTCTGATGCCGAATATACCGCGAGGGGTTTCAAGGTGATTATTACAGCAATTGACATAGACGAAAAGTGCGAAGATTTGAAACCTGAAGACTTCGACGTTGAGGAGCCCTCATGTGCATCGGGTTCTGCATCGGAATCCGCCTCCTACTCCGCCTCCTACTCCTACTAATATACCTATTAAAGTGGGCAGTTATTTTCATCACCAAAACAGTAACCACACATTTCGGACGATAATAATAATAATAATAATTACACCACATACAATACAATTCATGAAATAAAACCAACTAATCAGATACATAGACTTATATGTTATAGCCTATGTGTACGAATACATGCAGTTGTTTTCCATCATTTTATATCCCAAATGTCTGAAATTATGCTGTCTATAAATAATATGTAAACTATGTTAAACAATGCTCATGAAGGTCACTTACCAGGTGATCAATTTGCTCATACCTCCAAAATATAGATCCAACCAGAGAAATTAGTATTGTTATTTGTGTTGTATGAATAAATGCATACATTAATAATTTATTGATTTATTTCATTGATTTGAAAAGGGGCATAGCAGTCCTTTCGTTGTTTATATAATTAGTCAATAACAGTTATTACACAGTACAACTTGACCTTTTGAGTAATTTAATGTAATGGGTATATAATGGTAGAAGCCATGTTTTCCATACTCTGAACAAATGATCAACAGTATACAAATACTACATGGTAGAGGGGAAATAGAGCACACTTTTCCCCGAGGTACTGGCTACGGGCCTATCACCCCGAACCCGAAGGGTGAGGGGTGATAGGCCGTAGCCAGTACCGAGGGAAAATAGTGTGACCTATTGCCCCGATCATACCATGTAGTATTTGTTTTATTACACCTCACTTTGACTCTGGGGACGAGGTTGTAGGGAAATAGTCAAAACTATTTCCCTAGGGAAATAGTACTTGTGATAGGAATTGGCCAATGATTAGTTCATGAATATTTATGAGGTGTAATAATACGTGTTACCATACGAACTAAAGTTCTTTCTTGTGCTGATCTTTATAGTCTGATTAATTGATTATAGTTTGTTAAGAACCAAAGAGGCGAGGACTATGAGACTCGTATTCGATATACGCACGCTCAAAACTAAATCCCGGATTCCCATTTGAGTTGAATGGTGTCTAGAACTGCCTATTCAGTCCTAGTAATAGAAGAGCAATTTTTGACCTGTAAGTAAGTAATGCCCATAACATGCTTAAAGCGTTTAGTGTTCCTTAGACACTTTAAGAACACTTGTTGGTATTTTAGAACTCGACGGTTCTCTAAAGTTATCAATGTTCAAGAAGTCTTCGAACATTAAGCATGTTAAGAGAGACGTTCATCCTAGAACCTTCAAAAAGATTAATGTACATTCAGTTTCAGATCATGTACATACCCTGTTGAGTCTATTTTAGGGTTTCACAGAGAACAAAGTTGGTTCTTTTAAGGTGCCATTTTGGTCGGTGTTTGTAAAACACGTACACGCGAACACGCGTACGTACGATTGTACAGTCACGTACGGCCTCTTTGCATGTACTTCACAATGGTAAAATATACCGCCTATACATTTGTGTGCAGTCAAGCTTATACCCCGTGTTTTATCTTATCTGCCCAAATTTCAATTCTCATACCACGTGGCGAAGGCGGTTTTATAGCCCTGCGGGGCTCAATCTTAATTAGACCCTCAACCGACCAGCAGTGGTTAACGATGGGAGCCCCATTCCGCTTTGTTGCTCCACTCGTCGGGTCTGTCCCTTATGTCCTACGCTGTTTACGGGATGGACCGTGAGCACGGCAAACGATAGGTTGCATACAAATAATAAATGGTACAAGTAGTAGGGAGAATTCAGAATGATCAATCGTACGTACGTATACGTACGTACGCGTGTACGTGTTTTACAAACACCGCATTTCGGTTACTGTTTCGCGTGTTTAGTGGTTGTTAATCATGTTAATACCCTAAGAATAAGAGCCGCCTTTTCTGTATACATATTTAAAATAAACTGGTCGTGTAACGAGGCCCGCATTTGGCACTCAACAAACCAGCCTGCATGTATTCGTATATGTAACAGTAAGTCAATTATGATTATGCTATTATTATTATCGTTGAGTAAAACTGCTCCACGTTTTAGGATGACACGGTGCGAACAATGACGACGGAATCACACATTTTTTTCAATATTATAAATAACATGATAAATTCTAGTGCGTTCGATAGACAAATAGAGATTTAACATAAGTCATGTAAGTCCCGGCCGGGCATGCAACAACAGCAAAAAAACATCCT